>OY796685.1:0-60368 GCA_963680715.1 Tetragnatha montana | reverse complement strand
GCACAGTTCTGCCACAGCAAATTCCCATTCATTTCCATGTAGTAGTTGCTTTCAAACAATAAGGGTAAAATGCAATATTTATCACTTCACACTTCTTCCTCTTACGTGTTAAGGCTCAATCCATTAGCACTTGAACCTTTTCCGAAAAGACTGACTAAAGGAAAAAAAATGATTAAGTGATTGTGTTTAACACGCAAGGAAATGCTAGTCAAATTCGAAAGCTAATTCGTTAATAGGTGGTTTGAAGGCCTTTTGGTTACTCAACGTTGGATTTGAGAAATTGTTTTAATTGAATTGGATGGTCGTAAAGATAGTAGCTTCCGGGTACGTTTTCCTTCTTTGAACTACGCTCAAAAAGATTAACTCAGTACATTTTCCAAATTTTCTACTTTTTTTTTAGCAAGGACACAGTTTAAATAAATATAATATGTTTTTTTTCAAACGGTGGTAACTTAAAAATATTTGTGTTTAAATTTAAATTTAAAACACACATGTTATTAAAGCAAAATTTATAGGTGTGGATTGCAAAGAATGAAAATGTCACGAAATATACATTAATTGTGCACTTAAGAGAACACTAACTAAATAAGTAGATTTAAGTATTCTTAGTATAGCGATTTACAAGATAAGTACATCTGTATTGAAATAACAGTTATTTTTTAAGTGATTTTACAAAATAGGTAACTGTAAAACAAGTGTCATGCATTAAACTATGGTTCCAAAACCTCCCAACAAAAGTAAAATAAGTAGAAAGATCTTTTAAATAAGTTATCACTTTAGATATAGAAGAAATATTCAGTTCAGTATTTTAATTGATTGATTAAATTCATTTCCCTTATCTGTTGAGATTTAAATATGTTATAAACATTTTTTTACAGAATTCACTGTACCTAACATTTTGAGTACAAAATTTTTAAACAAAAGTAGTACCGATATTTCTAAGGTATCAAAATAAACAGATATAAATACAATTAATATTAAAATAGATTAATAATTCCAGTAAATCCGACAGAAAAAAACTAATTTAAGTTCTTCCCTTTATAGTATATAGTTATTATATTATCCTATTATACTTGTTTGTAATTACGTTCAAAGAAATATTTTTGTTCTTATGAGCTTTATGTAAATATCACACTCGCTACACATCAATACCCTTCTTAAAATCAATTACATAGTTAAAAATTTCAATTACATACCTTTTAAAAAGATCTTAAAGCAAAATCTTAAGCTTCTATTACTTTGAAATAATGTTTCTGATTTCAATTATTAATAGTTCAAGTTCGAGTTAATTTAATTATTAACACTTTTAATTCAATACATTAAAAATACGGTACACCTACCTTACAGACGTTAATTGAAAAATGAATGCTTTAATAAATGGTGTCTTGCACATTTCTATGTCTTTTATACCTTGGTAACCTCTTAAACCACTTGAAAATCCGTAAAAAGTAATGAATAGTTAATACACTTTCAGCACCAAGTTTTTTTATTGTTAAATATTTAAGAGTTTTGCGCCATTGAAATATTATTTATGCATTCAGAACTTATTCAATTTAATGTAGTACCACTTTAACCGTACACTTTTCCCTATTTCACTTACAGTAACTGGTGCCTTTTCAATATTTCTATGGAAGGAAATTAATTATTTAGTTTAAGAGTGATACATTTTGTTACTAATAAAATAATAGGAAGATTTTTATTTTGAAACAATTTCTATGAATTGGTACCACACAAAGATTTAATACCTTATGATATGTTTTGCTTCAAAACTTCAATATTTTAAATACATTAAATGCGATTTAATACATTAATAACACTGGTTTCTATATGTTAAAAAATACTCAGAATACTTTGTAGAAAACTCATTTAATAGTTAATTAACTATTAAATGAGTACATTAATGTATTCTCTTTTGTTAGCCACAATCATTCATCATAAATATTAAAACAAAATTATCTGAAATAAATTGCTAAATTTTAATGTATTAAAAGAAATTTAAAGAGAAAATTAGAAGAGAGCAAAAAAAAATACTTAGAACACATTATGTATTAATGTTCTTAAAAATTAAACGACTCAACTGAATTTGAACATTTTATGAATTTCAAACAATTTTTAATGGAAAATTGCTAATATCAAATGAATCATTCTCGAAATTTTAATCAGTTTGAAAAGTTATACTTTTATTTTGCACAACAACCATTGTACTTCTAAAGGATTTGGGGTTTTAAAATTTTAATCCAACCAACAGTAATATATGCCCTCTAATCCATCAGCAAAATTACGCCTTGTAACTTTTTATGCAGTCATTTGTTTTGGCACTAGCAATCTTCTATTTAAAACTGATGTAATATCAAGCTTGCTGACTAACATTGCTACATTGCTTGGAGATGTAGATAGTAATAAAATATTTCCATCAGACAATAGATAGGCGTATAAAAGCATCTCGATTATCAAAACCACTTGTTCTAAAAGTGCCATTTGATGTTATAAACCACCTTGGCGACAAAAATCCCAAGCTTCATCATTTTTTGATTAAAATTAGGAATTCTTTCAAAATTAAAATACTCATCTGAATGTGAACATTTTATGAATTGTGGATAGCTATTGCCAATGTAAAATAATGATTCTTAAAATTTTTAAGGTCAAGGTTTACGCATGTCTATAATAACCTCAATCATAAAAGTTATATTTTGTTGTATATCAGACAATCATACTTATAAAGGATTTAAGTTTTAACCTTTAAACCAATTAATAGTATGTAATTTTTTATAAGTTCATTAGCTTTTAGCACTTGAAATCTTTTATTTATAACAGGCGTAATACAGCTAGCTTGCTGCAGTCGCGGATCCAGCACGGCTCCAAGGGGGGGGGCACTTTTCCAGACAATCACCCATTACCTTTTGAGAAAAATGTCAAAATGTTGGGGATTTTCTAAAAGTATCATTCAAGATCCCCTTTTGGTGTCGCTGGGGGGTATAGGGGTCCTTCTCCAGAAGAAATTTTGAAATTTGACCTGTAAAAGTAGGGTTTTAACTCATTCTGAGTACTTTTTGGGGGTTCAAAGGGGGGGGGCACTTTCCAGAGTGCCCCCTTGACTCAAAGCTGCTTAGTACCTACTAAGATCCTCATCCTTAGTATACCTACTGTGACCTCCATCAGCAGCAGGCGTATAAAGTATGTATCAACCCCGATTAAATACTTTCTGTAAAAGCGTCATTTGATACTATGGAACCACCTTTAGTGACACTAATCCTAAACCTCATCATTTTTTGATTAAAATTCGGAACCAGCCTTTTTAATTGCCCTTATCTCCTCCATCGTCCCACTCCGAAACTCTCCCTCTCCTGCCAAAACTGCCATCAATCGATCACTCCAAAAACAAACTACAGCAAGAACAAAAAAAAAGCTGTTTTCCTATTTACGCTTCACTATCATTCTTCAATTTCCAGAAAGACAACGGATGTGACAGGTCTGGAAGGGGGGGCCTCCTGCAGATGTCGCTTGCCCCGAAGGCCTTAGGCTTCTTTTCGAAAAGATGCTACGCGATGAATATTTCCATTAACTTGCTTCGCTTTGATAAGGTGGTGTTGCATATTTTACTGGAGGCTCTCCGATATTTGTGGTTTTTGAGAAAGGTTTGGTGGTGAGTTGAGGTAAGGGATAGGTAGTTTTATGCTAATGTGGGTTTGGTAGGTTTTGTTCGTAGATTTGTTTGGAACTATATTCGATAAATTCTGAAGCGGTTAGGCTTAACTTATCTATTATGTTCTGTTTAAAGATTTATTTTTTGAATATTTATTATTGGTGCTTTATATGCTTCAGTGAGATGAATTTAGGTAATGATTTTTCCTGTTGATATCTGTGTTTGTTGAGTGGCAACATTAAAAGAATATCAAAATTTCTCGTAAGAAAATAATGTCATTTTAAAATCTTTCAAAGTTCTTTTTTGAAGTAGAAAACAATTAAATTTACTTCATCTTTTATACTTTGAAATTACCCCCCCTTTTTTTCTTTCAAAATTTTAAAATGCAGTTTAGATGTTTAGCTAATTAGTAAAAGAAATTATATCACATAAGTTATTTGTTTAATTCATTGTTTTTTTTTATTTGTGCACATTTTGTTCAATTATTTAATTTATTATTTTAGGTTTTAGTCAGGAATGTTTATAAGAATGCTTCTAAAAGGAATTATTAGTTTCACATCTTTTAGTAACAAATGATGGGCATTTAAGGTTTTATTAAGTTTTACCTACTGTGAGTTTTCCCTTTAAAACAACATCGAATCTTTATATAAAATGTATTTGGGATTCTATACAGAATAAAATACAGAATAAATACAATAATAGTATACAGAATAGTATACATAGAATACAATAATAGTATACAGAATAAAATACAATAATATCTTATTAATTAGTGGTAAATTTAAAATTTCAATAAATTAGAAAAACATTGATTTGATAGGAAGTTTAATTATCTTCATATTTACTTTTTCTTCGCTATTATTCTTAGCAACAAAACTTAAGATGAAATAGCTTTAGAAAACATTTAGCTTAATTTAAAAACTGTGTTATTTAAAATTAGTTCTATCAATTAATTTAATGAACTTTATGAAATTTAGATTTTTTAACATTATCTTATAAAACAAAAAGATTTTGGAGCTTGCTTGCTTTTCTCAAAAGATTTCAAGGTTTCCATCTGTTTTTCTTAATCTTTAGATACTTTTCATGTTGAAATAATATCATAAGTTCTTATATCTCTTTCATTTCAGGTTTTTACTTTTATAAGTAGATTTCCAATTATATTATATTGTTACGTATTTGAATAAACAATCATACGGAACATGACTCATCAATCGAAATACATTAGGATTAAAAACAATGGTCTTCATACAATACTGCCTTAAGAGTTACAAGGATGAAATATTTATTGAATTCTATTTTAGTGATGTTTTACTCCATGCCCTGTTCTTTCAGCTGTATTTTGAAAATTTAAAAACTCTTAAGAAATCGAAGGACAAAATATTTCATGAATATTTTCGAACATAAAAATTCAAAGGCATAAGTTTTCAAAAACATCATAAATAATTGAGTCTTAATAAAATGTGTATAAGTTGTAGAAATTTGTCGAATTGAATTAAAAAGTACTACTAATTCTATATGTGTGTAAACATGTTAACTGAAACAAATTTAAGTTTTCTTGAAACATACAATGCACGAACAATATATTTTATCTCATCTACTCTCTTGTTTAGTGCTTGATGACATTCATTCTAAATTGTTTTCTTTTACTTACTTACTTCTTACTTCTTGCTACGAGCGTCCGGCTAAAAATTGTTTTCTTTTAAGAGATAAAATGATGAAAATGGTTAACAAGAATATGTCATTTTATCTAATATGTTTTTAAAATTTTAACTTATTCCAGTGTTGTTCAAATAAAATATTACGATGCTTGATTTCTCTCAAAATTAGGACTTCCTTCATTAGTCTCAGATCGTTTTTATTTTAACACAGTGTGGTCCAACCTTTAGTTACCCGAGTGCCAATTTAACTTTTTAAAGGGAGTGGAGTGCCACTGACAATAAAAATCGAAAATTACGCATCTCTAGTTTATATAACACAGGCAAGTCAAGCTTATTTCAACACTGGAACATGTATTTCGACTATGATTAGAAGCGTTTCATTTAAGGATTTTCTCACTTTAAATGGGCAATGCAAAAATAAATATGTTGTTAAAAGAATAATTAATCTAAAGTAAAGAGAAAAACCTTTCTTAGAAATTAGGCCATTTACAATGTTTTGAAAATGAAAGAGCAAGAAGTGTTTTTTAAGTTTACTGGTACAAAAGGGTTGGAAAAGGTTGGGTGTTTTTTTTCTCCAGGGAATAGAAAAAAATTCAAAAGTGAGTTGTAAACACATCCATATACATATAAGACAACTGTCTCCCTGTACTGAACATTTATGAAATAATACTTATAGATTAAACTTTAATTACAACTCCGGCATCTATAAAGATTGTATATAACTCCTTTCAATTTGATGTATACTTTTTAAAAGAAACTAATAAGTTTTTGAAACGATATAGCCATAAGTGAAGATAAAATATAAATTTATAAACTATTGCCCCAACTGGAGTTTCTACTGATGTGGTTTTAATGTCCCTTTTAAATTTTAAGTCAAGAAAACTCCTAAGGGAGTTCATGGGTTCTCCCTTGAAAATGATTTGAAAATTAGACCTGAAATAGCAGATTTTTAGCTGTTCTAGCTGATTCCCAAAGTGAATTTTAAACCAAAAATAACTTCCAAGGGGTGTCAGGGGTTCTCCCCTGAAATTTTTTTGAAAATTAGACTGTATAAAACCGGGTTTTTACACTTTTCTGCAATAAAATTGAAATGTGGATTATATTCTATATAGTTAGAATACAAATTTAATTTTGAGGCCGAGTGCCACGAATATTTCTTCGAGTGCCACTTGTGGCCCGCGTGCCACGGGTTGGACCACACTGTTTGATGGGTGTTTCGTCCAGTATTTTGTGTTCTTCAATTGTTCGAGCGTGGTTCTCTAAATCACGGAATATGCTGAAACGTGATCTTTAATTTGTCTGTGCATGGTCCGAGTCAAATGACACCTGGTTTTCAATTTCTCAGAAAAGAATGAAATTTTCTTTAATATGTTGTGTGTGTATAACAGATACTCGATGGCTGAACTTAAGAATGTGTTAATAACACATTATTACAGTCAAAAGATTTCCTGATTCTTTTTTATGGTATTCAAAATAAATATAAACACATCACATATAAGATTATATTAAAATAAGCCCACGAAGTTTAAGGTGTCAAAATTCACTGAATTCAGGTATCCTTAAAAAACTGAACTACATGAACCATCATTGAAAAAAAATGCAAAAAGGCTTCTACAAAAATGTTTTCTGAGTGCATACTAGCTGTAGGGAAAGAGAGATAAATTTTCTTAAGTTCAGCCATCGAGTATCTGTTATACACACACAACATACTATAAAGAAAATTTCATTCTTTTCTGAGCAATTGAAAACCAGGTGTCATTTGACTCGGACCATGCAGACAAATTAAAGATCACGTTTCAGCATATTCCGTGATTTAGAGAACCACGCTCGAACAATTGAAGAACACAAAATACTGGACGAAACACCCATCAACGAGGCTAATTCCCTTTTAATTAGCATAAATCAAAACCCTATTTTGAGAAGAGACCCATCAGATACAACACAGCATCACATTCATTCTAGGAAAAGCTTATAAGGTTTACATCTGAGCATTAGGCATTTAATTTTTTTTACCTCCTATTCTTTTTCAACAACAGAGAACATCTTTCATTCTCTGATGCTAATTCAGAGTTTTATCTTCAGAAATAAAAGAGTAATTAACATAGATGTAGTTTAAGCTCTTTATAACACCGGGGGGATATTTTTTTCTCCATCGACGAGCCCTTATGATTTGTTTACTATGATCACCAAAGCCCAGACTCATAAAACATAATAAGACAAGATTATGAACGGGAGAAAAAGAATGGAGTTGAAACTCACGAAGATATTACCATTATTTTTATGCAAGTCTCCTCTAAAAAGAAGCTTAAGCATAAAAAGTCACTTGGGTATATACGAGGGTTTTTTTTTCATTAAATTAAAAATAAAATTACTCGCTTCTCATCCAGCTTATAGCTCTTTCTGTTTTTATCATTGAAAGGTTGTTTAGATTATTAGAAAAATACAAGCGAGATGGGCAGATTATTATTTTTTACGTTGAGCCGGGTACTTATAACGCGAAGTTATTGTTAGCTGTCTTCATTTGCGATGATTAAAATTACTTTTTTTTTTTAAAAAGAAACGCAAGAAAAAATCGCCTTACTTTTGGATGACAATAGAGGATTGTTCTTAAATTAAAAGGTCTTGTCTTTTTATGTGGGGAGAAGTATTTTTGATTCTCTTCTTTATTGTTTTTGAGGAAAAGCAATCTCTAGAAATTGAATTTAGGCGGTGATTTCGAGCATTTATAGTTATTACAATTAAATTTCAAAGACGAGAAGTTCCAGCCTCTTGAAAGGGATTATCAAAATGTGTATTCAAAAGTATGGGATTGTTTGGAATGTTATTCTTGGATTACAAACTCATTACATTTAAATTTAAGCATCGCTGTAACCGTAAAAAAATCCTCCATAATTCGAATGCTATTGGATGCTATCAAAGTTTTTTTTTTTTTTGAAGGATAAAAGACAAATTGAAATGCATTATTACGATTAGAGATGTAGATATTAAAGTTTATTTGCTTTAAATTGAATACTTCAAGTATTTATTTACCAGTTTTTGAGATTTTAAGCCAAGTAATAACTTTTGTTATTGTCGTAAGATATGTTTTTGAAAGAGAGTTTTTAAAATTATTGTAATAAAGTAGATACATTAAATATTTGGTTTTTCTCTTAAAATTTTTGGGTTCAACAATAGTTCTTAATTCTGAAAGTTTTACATTGAAAGATATTCATGTAGTGGTATCAATTTAAAAAGAAGGGACGTAAGTAAAGTAATTTTAGTCATAACTTTAACCATACTTAGCTACTTATTCTTTATCTTTTTTTCACCTTTATTTGGAGTGAGGAAGATAAAATGAGAGAGGGAGAGAAAGGGCGAGAGAGAAAAGGTTGATATAATTTAAAGAGTTTTATTATTGTGAGTATAACGAATAGAGAGACAGTTAAAAAGAGTATAAGAGGGTTAGAAAATTGAAATATTTTCAGTGCATCTTTAAACCAAATCAGTTAGCAAAAGATACACTCTGAAAAAAACCTTTTGTTTTAACGGATATTCAACAATACTTTTAACTGCATAGATCCATTTTTATGTAAAATAAAATTTTTATCTGTAATCCAGCACACCTATGAAATAATTCTGCGGTTTTTATAGATATTCTGTAACAGAAATAACAGTCCTGTGACAGAAAATCTTCATTTATTGTAAAAAAAAAATTATCTGTAACTCAGTTCGGCGCCATATTTATTTTTGTTGTATTCGTCTGATCTCTATCCCTTGTGTTTCTAATTCTAAAACTACACATTATTGTTTTTACTTTTTTTATCATTATATCCTTTTCTCTTACTTTGGGTGAACAGTAACAAATCCTAGAAAAACGCTAAGAACTCCTTCAAACCCAGAGTGAAGTTACCTTTACAATTTTGCATATTACTTTAAATTAACATGACTCCACACAAATACGTCATGGCACAATGGTTAGCGTAATACTCATCTATCATGCACTAAATATGAGATCGATTCCCAGTGCTGACTGTAGCTTTATAAATTTGTTAAATTTTGAAAACATGTAAGCTTTTGTGTTTACTACTTCCTAATTATTTTCTATGAATTTATTTTTGCCAGTGGACTTCTATCTCACTGATTGAACTACATTTAATCCGATAAAGTTAATTTATCTGAGAAATTCTTTCAGTATGTATTGTGCCCTGTTATTTTATACAGAGAATGTCTGTATGCAATAACAGGATTCCAAGCAGGATTTTCCTGCACAAATTATACTATAGGCGTTTTCTGGGAGTTCTGTCAAAAATCAGTAGATTTTTTAGAGAGTGAATTATTTAGGAAATAATATTTCTAATGTTTAGGACTTTGATTAGGTTATTTATTATGATCTCATCACGTTTGCACAAACGTCAGTAACTTCTAAATCAAGAATTGTAACTCTTCTATTTATGTACTAATTAATACATAAGAGGTAAATTTCTTGATTGAGAAATTACTGATGCACTGAAGCTTCGATAGATCAAATATTCTCTTTTTCTACCCAGTTATTACAGTCTCAAAATCACTTCTTTAACAACTTTGGCATTCGACGCACGTAGTGTACCACAAGCGTTATCACGCATATTAATAGGAATAAATGGATGTGGCTTTTTTAACACCTGAAGAAGTTTGATATAAATATCCTCATGTCTTAACAAGGGAGAAAAATATAGCGATGACAAAATTTTATTGTGAGTATAAAGCTTTTTTTTATTTTGAAAAGAGTTTAATTATCTTTTTTAAATAATAAAATAATACAATTTTACTCAATTGATAAATTTCTTTTCCATTAAAGTCTATAAGGAGTTGGAAACATTGACACAATTATCTATAAGGATTTTTATTAAAGTACATGAGGTATTATATTATAATATATATTTTAAAGACTTAAAAGTTCTATCTTTTAAAAATACCTTTGTTGTTGGCTACAGACTTTTTTTACTCTTTTTTGCAAAAAAGGAATAATAAATGAAAACAAATAAAAAATACCCGAAGCTTAAGAAGGATAAGTATAGAAAGAAATTTGTTGTTTTCGATTAATTTGAATTATTTTCTTTTTATTATAATTGAACCCTGATTCAAATAAATTAATTAGTATGTTTAAATTTTTTAGAACATCATTCATAAAAAATTTCCATAATTTCCATGGGGTAAACATGCATTTGTAAGGAGAACCTTTATGAAACTAATTTTTGTCAAATTTAACTTTTTCACATAAATTTCTTCTTTGTAAGATTAATTTATACTAACATTCCATACATTGTTTCCAACACAATTTTTTCCTCCCTAGTTACAAAACAAAATAAAACTTATTAGCATAATTTTCTCATGCTGGATAGAAGTATTCACAATTTCAATTCTATTTTTCATGTTAGGAATTTTGCATGAAATAGTTTATTTACCCAAACGTCCTATAGTTGTTACTGTAAAATATTTTTTAGTTTTTCAATAGAACAATAAATTAAATTTCTTATGAATATGTCAAATAAAATTTGTCTTACGATAGATTGCCCAATATAGTTTTTGAAACACTTAAATAAAATTTCTGTGAAGATAACTTCCTTTCATCTTTATGAAATAAATAATTTATCATTTATGTGACTGTTTTAAAATAGACTTTTAAAGAATTTCCACAGGTCCTTAATTAAAATATAAGAATAACCAATATTTTTCTAAAAAGTCGAGATACTGAGTTTTCATTATGTAATTTTTCAAAATATTGGTTATTTTGCTTATCCTATATAAAAAAAAGTCAATATTAAAATCTCCCGAAATTGAAACTATAAAAAAAAGCTTTATCAAAGTGATTTCATTCATTAATAAATTAAAAACTCGGAAACTCGACGACTTAAAATTTAATGAAAAATAAAAGCAAACTGTGCAAAATCATAGACAAGTAACAAAAACAACGAAAAATTAGCACAGGAAATTTATCCCCCCGAAACAAATTTGTATGTTTTAACGATTTTAAATTTTAAATTTCATGTGCAAATTAAACGTTGTTTTTGTTACTTGTTTATGACTTAAAAAAATTGTCGACGTTCCTTTTCGAACTTAAGAATATAATGAATATAATTACCTAACCTTAACATCTTAAACACAAACCTTCATTACTCACTGTATAACTGAAGGGATTCAAGGGCTATCCCCAGCGGCTGTGCCGAGGGATCGTCGGCACCCGTGACATCAGCGCGGCCGCTGCTGCGTGGAATCCCCGAGGGACTCTCCGACGCCTCTGCCGCCCAGGGCGCATCGGATCGCCGCGGCGGGACTCGGACTGCGCCGGTCGATGAGTTTCGTTGTTATGTATTTTGGCTATGTTGGAGGAGATAACGTATTGTTTATAGTTAACTGTATTTATGAAGTGATGTTTTTACAGGCTTTTCTGCACAAGAAAAGATGGATTGTGATTGATTCATAAACATGTAATGCAAGGATTTTGTTTTAGAATAATAACGACAATGTATGAAATTGCATGTTATCATTGCATTTAGGATGTTGTACTGCTATTTAAATAAACTTTGAACGCATTTTGGAGAAGATTGTGTGAATATTCAAGTTTGTATCCAACAAAGATTTTCTACATGTAACGTGAGATCTGTCTGAAGTGTTAACCAATGATGTTTAGACAAACTTTTCGGAAATGACTGAAATATCAGAAAAGTATGAACATTCTCAACCTTTCACTTCTGTATGCATGCATACATTTGTGTAATATAATGACAAGTTTTAATTGAAGTGTTTGTTCAATGTTTTGATAAAAAATGATGAGTGATAAATGATGACTGGAATCTGATGAGGATCTGTAAGAGTATCAATAACAAATATACCTTCACCTTGAAAATTTAGTAATTATAAAATTAAATTCTATTAATTTTTTACAATCTTGACTACTCTGAACGAGTTTTTTTTTTTAAATTTCATCCCTACTTGATAAAATGCTAATAACTCATGCAAAATATTTGCAGTATTGTTGATTTATTTAGCTTTACAACTATCCTACTCCTTGAAAAGTTACAAAAGAGTTCCATGTGTGATAATTTTAAGTTTTATTCTTTGAGTACCTACATAATAATAATGGAAATTTATTTATCATTATCAGTGTTTTAAAATAAATGTTATAACTAATTCTGACTGTAGGAAGAAAATTAATTAAATATATTTTCTTCCTTATTTTTGTGAATGTATTGTTGATTACTTCATACATATCTACTCAAGTAAATAATATAATTTAAATGTAGTTTTTTTTTATTGATACAAGTAATAAAAAAATCTTTAAAAACAAGTAATATTTTTATTTGTGCTTTTATCTTGTAAGAAAGTATACTACCATGTTCTTTATGCTTGAAAGATACGTTCAAAAGAATTTCCCACTCATAAGAAGAAAAAAATACATTGATTTGGACAAAAATGAATAACTAAATCATAATAAATGTCTTTTTTCAGGAAATTTTAAATTTTGCTGAAGGTATTTTTCACAATAATCTGTTTTTGCATATAAATTAGTTTGACTTTAGTCTTGATGGACAATTTAAAATTTTGCAACTATATTAAATGATCTAAATGCATTAGAAATGTTAAAAATACACTTTTATTATTTGATGCTGAATTCAAACTGTGACAATTCTGTGAGGATCGCTTTGAGTTCATGCACATAAGATCTTATCATCAGGGTAAACTAGTTCATATGGTAAGTTTTTTAAACTCCTATAGGAGTTTAAAAAAACTATGTTGATGGGGTAAGAATTCAAGGAAAAATATTATTTTTAGAAGTAAAATGAAGGGGAAATTTATTTTGATAGTATGTTTATACTATCAAATAAAATGCAGTTGATTAATTTTCTTAAATGTTTTTAATTTTTTTATGAAAGTAAAAATGAATAGTATGTGGGTGTATTAAAATTAACTAAAACATGCATATGGGAATTTATACAATGCCAGATTGTAGATAGACATTCAGAATTGATGACTCTATGAAATGCTTGATAAAATAATGGTATAAAATACATTTTAGATTATACATATCTAAGCTTTTAAATTAAAGCTTAATAAAATCAAATGATTGATTACATGAATGAATTGATTACACTCAAAACATAGTAGTAGTTGACATATCAACTTACTACTATGTTTTGAGTCTGACTTTGAAACGAAAAAAATAATTTATTCAATGTTTAACTTCATTGAATGCACGATGTTAAAGATATTGAATAGCACATTGTCAAATATAAAGGAAAAAGGAAATTTAAAATTTTTATCAAGAGTGTTACATGTAAAAAATGGTAAAGGAGGTCCAATACTTTATTTAAGCATATAGAGTGCTAAAAGTTATTTGTTCATATTGATTAATAAATCTGTAAAAAACTTAAATTTTACGCAATTCCCATATTTTAATGTAGATAGAGGAAGATAATTTTACTGTGAAATTAAATGCATAGTAGTATTCGAAAATATAATTAGAATATAAAGCTAGTATTGAAACCCCCCTAAAAATAACCCTTTTTGTACACTGTCAATGCTAAAATGTTTAGTTCATCTACATGACACTAAATAGATAAAGTAACAGGATTTGTGTTACAAAAATGAATAGAATGGAAACAGGAAGTTTAGTTGACAGTTTATGAAAAAGCTATTGTGTGAGTACAAGCCTATCTGTTCTCTTTTTTGCCACTGATCCTGTTTTGATATCATTGAAAGGAATTCATTCATTTGAATTTTAGTTCAGATTCGTGCCTAAAAAGGAGACCTTTTTAGTTATTTTATGTTGATTTATTATCTGGATCTGGTAAAATGAGACAGGAAACTGAGGTATCACAGTAAAAAGTAACAAAGTCAAATCCTAAAAAAATCTTTAAAATGTACTCAATGATTCCAACATGAATAATATTTTAGCTTCATTTTTGTTCGAGATGAAGAATATGTAAATAGCAATGAAGAACAACTATGTATTGCTATTGCTGATTAAAGTAGTAAATATAAAATTACAGACCCTCTGAACATGAAAAAATTTTTTTTATAGATTATCTTTAAAAAAAACTATTTACTGATGAGATAAAGTAACAAAACCTACTTTTTAGCTTCTTAATCATATCCTTCAAGATAAACTTTAATAGCAGTCTTGAAAATTTTAATGCAGTATATCTGGATATCTTGGTTATTGATGTCTCAAAACCCTTGTAATATTTTCCTCGCTTCTTTCACATTGGTATTGGCCCTACCTCCCAAACACTGGAAATTAAATGGAGAGTTAACACAATTTTAAACTTAAGGCTGAAAATAAACCTGATTATATTTAATATTACGTTATCTGAACGTATTTTTTATAGGTTTATTATAAAAACTTATTTAATTTATACTTTTTAAGATTATTTGTATGCAAATTAAATTGCATAGTATATGCACACTGCAAACTTCACAACACATTTAAGAATAGTTTTTTTGTCTTCAACTTAATAAACCTTTAGTTTGTGTTGTTAGCTTAGAATTTTACCTAATATATTCTTTATTGGATCGTGACAGTTTTCTGAATATGTTTAAAAAGTGTCGCTATCCAGAAATTTCTTCTAAAAATAGTGCTACAAGTGTGGCTAAAAGTAATCACAATCAGGAAATGTGTTCTTTATGGTGTTTTTTTTATCTAACCCATTTAGATTGAACCCCATTAGATTGAACAACACTATTTTAGAATATTCTAAATTTATGACCGTTGTAATTTGTACTTCAATTCAATTAAAATGATTGGTAACATAGTAATAAGATTTCCCACAAGGCCTAGTGGTAAATCAGTGTCTGTGATTCGAGTGTTTCCACTGTTATCATTACTAAATGAAACATCCTGTATTTCTTTTATGAATGAGCGTCCCTTGCACTTACTAAGTGATTTGTTTCCATTGATACCACATGAATCATCATGTCATTCATTACCCATGACCTCCCCCTAACAAATCCATTTGCTTTTCGAACACAACAATCATCCAATCCAAACCCATGTTGTCCTAACTCCGAAATTAGCGGTTTCGGACCCTCAATTCCGGTGCTGTTTCTCACCGTCCCACAGCTGTTGCGCTTTTACAGCACAGGAAAAGAAAAATCTGAATATGAGTGGTTCTCGGGTTTCATTGGAGAAGGCGGTGCCTCGTGGGCATGTTGGGCAAATACGGGTGCTCGTAAAACCGGTGATTCGCGACGACGTTCACAAAAGGGCACCCGATGTCGAAGTGACGGTCGACTGGGTTTCAATTTGGGGCCTGAGCATATATTTGCACACAACGGCGTCATGCTTCGGCTGTTTTCTGGACTCGTGCTGGAGGAATTGACTTTTGGGCTTCTTTTGAGGGAACTTTCTTATATGGAAGAACGTGGGTGGTCAAAGATGGGATGGATGCCTTGTCGGTCTAAATGTGATGTAATAAGTGAGAGAATACATATGAATAAAGATTTTAGTACATCAGCTAATAACTAATATTGGTGGCACAACCAGAAACTCCTTTTAAAACAATTTCAGTTAATTCTTAAAGCCTTTCTCGAAATTTTTTAAAACTTTATTTCAGTTCGCGGATTTGTTAATTTTCGTTTATACATTTAATCATTTTATTTTGTAAGTTTTCTATTGTAGAATTTCTTAAAATACTTACGTTAAAATTTTAAGGTGTAAAAAGCGTTTTAAATTTTGAGAACTTTGTAAATACTATAACAGGAAGAAACACCTGGTAAATTTCAAAACATCAACCTTTCATTTCTAGCAGTTTTAAGAAAACCCACCTACTATACCAGTCACTCAAAATTATGTATACATAAATATAAATGATAAAGCTACAAAAAGATTATTACATGCTTTTCTATTCTTCGTCACCTAACCACAACCCATTTAAAACAACTCCCAAAACACGCCTTTTACACCTCTTCAAACTCCTAACGTCCCCAACAGCAATCAAAAACCTTCATCCCAAAGCAATTACAACAACCAACTTTCCCGAAAGCGCAACAAACACTTATTAAAAAACGCTCCAGTCCAATCCAGCATCCAAACCTCACCAAATCCCTTCACACAACCAACTTAACTTAAAACACGCATTCCCTCACTTTCAGACAGCATTTAAAAGCTGCTCTCGCTGAATATTAGATGAAGCTTCTCCTTCTCCGGCTCTTCTTCATCGAAGGGATGATTAATGCTCTTCCTTCGGTTTCGGAAAGATTGTGGATGAGCGCGGGATGCCTCTAAGGGATGATGTGTTTCTGACCTTGAGAAGTGGCTTGGTTTTGAGATAGTGTGGGAGGATAGTTCATTGTTTAGAAACACGTTTAAAAACGTTTAGTTTTGAAAATGTCCTGAAATAAACTTATGTTGAGAGAAATGTTTCGTAGAATATTCTTTCTGCTTATTTAAGTGTCTTAAATTTTATCAGTAGGTGCGATATACTATTATACTATTTCCAAGAAATGTCTGAAAAAAGTTTGATTTTTATCCAACTTTACAAATAAAAGATGCTGTTACACATGAATACCAGGAGGATCAATAATTTAGCAATGGATTTTGAGTACTGACAAACTAATATATTTCGTTTTTTCATTGACTTACACACTAAAATTTGAATAATTTCTTTTTCTCCTACTCTCTAAATCTTTGGGTTTCTTTGATTGATACTCATGTATTATTAATTAAACGCTTTTATTAGACTTGCTCTGGCCAAGGTCACGGGTGAAATCTTACAACTCGATTTTCGGGCACTTCCTGATATGTCAGGGCCCTGAAACTTTACACACCGATGTAACCCTCATGACACTCCAATATCCAATTATTATCTAATCAATAACCAAAAAATTAAGTTAATTATCGAGTATTTTTAATTATCAGAAAAACTGACATTTTAGACCCTTCCAAAGAGATTTTAGCTCCCAAAAAAAGAACAATACTGTAATGGGCATAGTACTATTATATTCAATCATCAAAACGACAATTCTCAAGTAATTAAATTAATTAACGGCAAATTATCGCAAAAAATTTAGATTCTTGCACATAAAATTTCAGATACTTCTAAACGTTATTAAGCCTTGAAACTTTGCAGCATAGTGTAATATTCATGACAATGCAATATTCAATTGTCAGCTAGTCAAAATCTCCGTAATTAGGGAAATTAAAGAGTATTTTCGATTATCCGATTAACTCGATTTTGAGACCCTTAAAAAATATTTTAGCTCCCAAAAAAAGGAACAATAGTGTAATAGGCATAGTACTACTATATTCAATCATCAAAACGGCAATTTTAAAATAATTAAAGAAATTAAAGACAAATTTATGCAAATTTTAAGGTTGTCATTTAGATTCTTGCACATAAAATTTCAGGTACTTCTAAATGATATTAAGCCTTGAAACTTTGCAGCATAGTGTAATATTCATGACAATGCAATATTCAATTGTCAGCTAGTCAAAATCTCCGTAATTAGGGTAATTAAAGAGTATTTTCGATTATCCGATTAACTCGATTTTGAAACCCTTAAAAAATATTTTAGCTCCCAAAAAAAGGAACAATAGTGTAATAGACATAGTACTACTATATTAAATCATCAAAACGGCAATTTTAAAATAATTAAAGAAATTAAAGACAAATTTATGCAAATTTTAAGGTTGTCATTTAGATTCTTGCACATAAAATGTCAGGTACTTCTAAATGATATTAAGCCTTGAAACTTTGCAGCATGGTGTAATATTCATGACAATGCAATATTCAATTGTCAGCTAGTCAAAACTTCCGTAATTAAGGTAATTAAAGAGTATTTTTGATTATCCGATTAACTCGAATTTAAGACGCTCTAAAAGGAATATGACCCCCAAAACTTATACAACGGCGTATTATATATATTTGAACTACACTGTAAAAAAAAACAGTTCAAGATTTCACCAAAATTTGGTGATTTATTCGAAATCCAAAGGGTCGAACCCAGTTGAACCAAAGTTTCGTGCAAGATAAAATAGTCGTCAACAGGAGAATAGCTACTTGCACCTAACTTTGGAGCTTTGGTCTCGAAGTGAAAATTTCGGTTCAACCTTCGCCATATTGGATTTTAGTCACTCAGTAACCCTAAAAATTGGATTGTGTACTCAGCCGGTATTTTTAGGTAAGTTTTAAAATGTTTTAATAAGTGTATTATCATTTTATCATTCATAACTCATCTGTGCTATTACCATTGTTAAAAGCATAGCGGTAGGTTTTGAACTGATTTGAACGGAAGATTAGTTCATGGTTTTCTCGAATCCTTGACTTGAATGTCTCGTCTTGCTCTCGTTCTTATGTTCATCGCTATCGTTTGTAAGTCCTATCTACTTTAATCTATTTCTTTTCATAAAAGTTTCACTCAATATTATACTTTCTTAATAGTTTTGTATACAAATTTTGATTAACTTGTTATATTTCCAGTTTGTCATAACTTTTTTAACAAGATGTTATCGATCCTTGCGTGCGATAGTATTTGTTGATTTCCCATAATTTATCTGTGTTGTTTAAAATGTTGAGATTTCAATTTTTTTAATTGTAGTAAATCTTACACACACATTTTTTAAAGCATTCCACTAGTTAAGTTCCACTACTGGTAGTAGTTGCACTGCAGTTTTGATAGTTAAAAGTTCCTATAACCTCTTGAGAAAAAATCCAACATCTTTTGGAGTTGAAGTAATTTAGAAAAGACTTTGGTTCAATTCCATTAGAGTCCCCGCTAAATATCGCCCGGTTCATTTAGACAACAAAAAGTAGAAATATTCCTAAATAATTTCGAACTCCTGAATTAAAATGATTAATTAGATCAATAACTATACAGTTTATTAATAAAAGTAAGAAAAGATTTTTGATATTTGGATATATTTAGCTATTTGGGTATTGGTGATATATAGCGGGGACTCTAACGGAATCAAGACTTTAAACTTGTTATCACTAAAACCTTATACGGTTAATGCTCAATAAAGTGTTTTAATTGTATCACAAAATAAATCCCATTGAATATATATATTATGTCTTAGCACGGACATAGCTATAGCTTTTACAAGGTGGGGGTCCAAGAATTCACTTTACAATAAAAACATAACATTACATAAACATAATTACGTAAATTAATGATAGAATCCATTTGACTCTCCTGGTAAAGTTAACTTTTAAATAACTTGCGTAAAACATATAGAATGTAGGTATGAGTTAAATTATTTATTTATGATGAAAATAACAAAGCTAAAACAGAACGCCTTATTGGTAACTTATGTATAGTTTCTTTGGAATCCAATTGCACCGCCAAATCACGGACAACATTCATTGGAGAAAGTCCCAGTAAGTCTGTCGTCTCCCATTTTATTTCTAATGAAAGTTTTTTAACCTCTTTAGAGTGGGGAAACTTCTTTATGGGGTTGCAGTGGACACTGAAAGTGTAGCTAAAACAGGGTTTTTCAACTGGCGGGCTGCATTGGGCCCGCTAATCTCAATGAAAACACCCTAAAAAGTAGCTTTAGAAGATTAGCATACTAAAATTTAAACATTTTTGGGGGAAGAACCACGACCTGCCCCCTATTACATTAAGGAGTAGCTTCGGTCGGTCGTTTTCTATGGTGAAAAATTAAAAGTTTGAGGTTTTGAGAGGGAGGTTGTATACCGAAATTCCCCCTGAGCGCAGCAAGGGGTTATAAAGGCTTAGGTCAACCTTTATCACGAGAGGAGGGACAAAATGGAGTATCATAGGCATAGATTCAACTTAAGACCTCAGGACCAAGGGAGCCGTTACTAGACTGTTTCAAAGGGGTTCGCAGGCCTGGGGAGAAGGGGTACGATCCCCCGGGACCCAAAGCTTAACGTACTGAGTACCAAGACGGATATCATTTTGGAAATTAATTTGTTCACATAAAGGTCCAAAAATGAGAAAATTTCCAGTTTTCTGGGGGAAGACCCCCTTTATTACTTGTTACTCATCGTATTATCTCAAAAAACGATATTTTTAGGTTGAGTGAAATTCAGATATTGCCTAGAAATATTCTAAAAATTACATGAAGCATATGAATTCATAACATTTTCGCTCCCTACCTCGACTGGGGAAGTTCCCTGAGGGTTAAAAGTGCCCTGCATAATATGCAATGAATTGGTTAATTAAAGGCGTCAGAGGTCAAAACAAATGAGCTAAAATTTAATATGCGTTCATTTTTTAAATTATTACAATATTTTCCCTATACTTTAACATGGGAAACATACTTTTGAAGGTGCAGGGGTCAAAAATTGTCAGGTAATAATCTTCCTATTGTGCAACACATTTGAATTTTTATGTTTGTTCTGTTTACAGAAGTTCTGAAAGACTGTCCTTACAGCTTTTGCTGAACCTTTACAC
Organism: Tetragnatha montana; assembly: GCA_963680715.1. Taxonomy (NCBI): domain Eukaryota; kingdom Metazoa; phylum Arthropoda; class Arachnida; order Araneae; family Tetragnathidae; genus Tetragnatha; species Tetragnatha montana. Next base: position 39,692 of record OY796685.1, on the reverse strand, counting down.
CCTGCTTTTTGGCAATTTCAAGTTATCTGTTTTATTTGAAAGTAAGTATAGATGTGTTATTGCACATGATATTACAACTGTTTACCATAAATGAGCTATACTCGACAGCAACTTAAGTTGACCCTACAACATTACTAACAAACAAAGTAGTTCCCACCGTGGTGTCTTAATTTTAAGTGAAATGAAGAACGTCAATTTAAAAATATGTAATTATTTTGTTAAACCCATGTATTTATAGTGCATTTCAATCACAATTTGTACCGAAACTCCTATCAACACAACAGGCTTCGTGTTTACTGATTTCTCCTTCCGCATTTGTGACATACTGGGTTCAAGAAACGTTGCAATCGAGTATAGTAATAAATAAATGCTTGCTGGTGCATCACATTTGAATTTTTATGTTTGTTCTGTTTACAGAAGTTCTGAAAGACTGATTACCACGAAGCTTGTGCTGAACCCACACACCCCGCTTTTGGCAATTTCAAATTAGCTGTTTTATTTGAAAGTAAGTATAGATGTGACATTGCACATGAAATTACAACTTTTTTTTACCATAAATGAGCTAGTAATAAATAAATGCTTGCTGGCGCATCACATTTGAATTTTTATATTGGTTCTGTTTACAGAAGTTCTGAAAGACTGTCCTTACCGCTTTTGCTGAACCTTTACACCCTGCTTTTTGGCAATTTCAAGTTATCTGTTTTATTTGAAAGTAAGTGAAGTATAGATGTGTTATTGTGCATGATATTACAACTGTTTACCCTAAATGAGCTATACTCGACAGCAACTTAAGTTGACCTTACAACGTTACCAACAAACGAAGTATTTCCATCGTGGTGTCTTAATTTTAAGTGAAATGAAGAATGTCAATTTAAAAATATGTGATTATTTTGTTAAACCCATGTATTTATAGTGCTTTTCAATCACGATTTGCGTACCGAAACTCCTATCAACACAACAGGCTTCGTGTTTACTGATTTCTCCTTCCGCATTTGTGACATACTGGGTTCAAGAAACGTTGCAATCGAGTATAGTAATAAATAAATGCTTGCTGGTGCATCACATTTGAATTTTTATGTTTGTTCTGTTTACAGAAGTTCTGAAAGACTGATTACCACGAAGCTTGTGCTGAACCCACACACCCCGCTTTTGGCAATTTCAAATTAGCTGTTTTATTTGAAAGTAAGTATAGATGTGACATTGCACATGAAATTACAACTTTTTTTTACCATAAATGAGCTAGTAATAAATAAATGCTTGCTGGCGCGTCACTTTTTATATTGGTTCTGTTTACAGAAGTTCTGAAAGACTGTCCTTACCGCTTTTGCTGAACCTTTACACCCTGCTTTTTGGCAATTTCAAGTTATCTCTTTTATTTGAAAGTAAGTGAAGTATAGATGTGTTATTGTGCATGATATTACAACTGTTTACCCTAAATGAGCTATACTCGACAGCAACTTAAGTTGACCTTACGACGTTACCAACAAACGAAGTATTTCCATCGTGGTGTCTTAATTTTAAGTGAAATGAAGAATGTCAATTTAAAAATATGTGATTATTTTGTTAAACCCATGTATTTATAGTGCTTTTCAATCACGATTTGCGTACCGAAACTCCTATCAACACAACAGGCTTCGTGTTTACTGATTTCTTCTTCCGCATTTGTGACATACTGGGTTCAAGAAACGTTGCAATCGAGTATAGTAATAAATAAATGCTTGCTGGTGCATCACATTTGAATTTTTATGTTTGTTCTGTTTACAGAAGTTCTGAAAGACTGATTACCACGAAGCTTGTGCTGAACCCACACACCCCGCTTTTGGCAATTTCAAATTAGCTGTTTTATTTAAAAGTAAGTATAGATGTGTCATTGCACATGAAATTACAACTTTTTTTTACCATAAATGAGCTAGTAATAAATAAATGCTTGCTGGTGTATCACATTTGAATTTTTATGTTGGTTCTGTTTACAGAAGTTCCGAAAGACTTTTGCTGAACCTATACACCCCGCTTTTTAGCAATATCAAGTATTTGAAAGTAAGTATTATTGCACATGAAATTACAACTGTTTTTTACTATGAGGGCCACCGCACAGTAAAACTGAAAAATCTTGTTGAAAATACCTCCCATGAAGCCACGCGTTCCCATCTCAGCCTTCCCAATGCAAAGAGAGGGGGTCGACCAGGGGTCGAGAGCGTCTTAGTTTACACGACTGTCCAGGAGGATAATTTACGTTCTCAACCCCCTCTCTTGTATTGCGAAGGCTGCGAGGGGAAGCGTGCCGGGCACCTGTTTTGGATCGAGTTTCACACTGAAAGATTTTTCAGTTTTACTGTGCGGTGGCCCTAAATGAGCTAGTAATAAATGCTTGCTGGTGCATCACATTTGAATTTTTATGTATGTCTTTAAGGGAACTTGGTACCAAAATTTATATTTTCTTTAATTTACAAAATCTTACTCTAAAATATCACAAAAATAAACACTTTTTTTCACTTATATTTTTTTCTGTACTCTAAATCCCTAATTTGAATGCAAACTTTTATTGAAAGCACTGTATCTAATATATATGCAAAGTTTCAAGTGAAATAGTCCAGTAGAAAAAAAGCCTTAGGATTTTAAATGCCAAAAAAGCAGTTTTGAAAAAAAAATATTGGGTAATTAAGCTGAAGGAAAATTGAAGAATTATTAAAATAAGATATACGCATCACTCTGAAACTTTACAGAATCAATTTAAGAGAAACACATCACTTTGAGAGCAAAATCTCTAAATCGATACTTTGACCAATTTGAGGGTACTGAGTCCCCTTAAGCAGTAGATTAAGTATCTAAAGTAAAGTCATTCCTGCTTTTAGATGAAAATCCTGATACAATATAACCTGAGTGCAAAAGTGAGGGATGTTGAAAACATGGAGGGGCTGCACAATGCTGTCCAACTTATGTATGGCTTACCTCCAAATTCCTATATTCTTAAAAGATATGTTGAGGACTATAAAAATTATGTGGACTTAGAGGAATCAGACTCCTTAATGAAAAATGACGTAGTTCGGGCTGTCACTCGACCATTAGACATAAATAACTCATTGACCTTCACTTCACAAGAAATAAATATCCAGCCTGTTGAAATAATTCAGCAAGTTGAGCCGGAGCCGTCCATTGAGCCAGTAGTGGATATACCCCTTCCCCGGAAACCTTGGCCAAAGGAAATAATCATACCATTTGATAATTTCTCCAAGCCGTTAAAGGACTGCTTGAGTAGTAAAGGGAATTTGAATTGGGATTTATCCCGCGAGTTAGTTGGCCACTTGGCTAACTTGGTCTGTGACTATACGTCATATCCATCTAACTTACAACGGCTTGAGGTTTGCCAGTCCCTTATGATTATGTTTCCTCACCTAAGGAATGATTTTGTGGATGGTGCCCGTGGCTGGGAAAAGAAATTGATTAACAAGCTAAAAAAGATGAGGCAGGGGAACAACTCCGAAGAAATTAAAACGATTCGGGAGAAATGCAAGGTCCCAAATAGTAAAGTCCCAAAAAAAATCAAAGGGATTGCTTCAAAAGGGGAATTAAATTGGGCCCCAACCCATGTTGATGGAGAGTCTGTTGAGACATGTGCATTTCATGCCACAACAATGAGATATGAAATCACAAAACTATACCCTGATCAGGGGAAAATTGCCAACCTTATGGCCTTGACCTACTCATTCAGGCGTCAGAAAATCAATGAAAAGGTGTTGGTGCAAGATCTACTTGCAGAGTTTCCAGCATTTTTTGCAATTAATCATCAGTATGATGAGTTTCATCGCCTGACAGGAATTGGGATAAGGGACGTATTTTTCCCTGAAGCAGAAAAACATGGATTGAACCTGTTCAGGTTCTTCCAAAAGAAGAAAAAAAATGGAGAGGATACTGCTCTCTTACAGACTATTGAGGATAGTCTGCAAGATTTACCCTGTCAAAGAAGAGTAGAGGCTGAAATAGCTTATGGGTTATCCCTTCTTCCCCATCTTCTAAAAGATGAGAAATATGGTCTTTATGAATATGTAAGTTTTTCATCGGTTTGACTTATAAAATCAGAATTTATTCGTTTTTTTATCTTAATAATTCATGTATTGTAAGGAATTTCTTTTGTTTTAGAGGTATCTGATATTCATGAAGACACTGGTTTAAAAAGCATTGAATTTTACTTATTGCATTTAAAGCACTAAGTTACTTTTATTAGTTTATAAATGTCATGGTAACTAGTATTTTTTTGTATTTCAGGTTCCTCAGGATGATACAACCCCAGACTTTTTGGGTCACTCACATCCAAAAATAGTGGTGAACGGGGAAATTAATAATGGCTCATTCAGCATTATGTGTGAAGGTTTAAGCCTTTGTAATTGCCAAAGCTTTGTTGAAGCTGTGTGCTTATTGATGTGTTTGTATTACACTTTAAATATTGAATATCATAAAAGTGTTATCAATTCCCTTAAATATTTGCAACATGTGGTTTTGGGAATAAGGAAAGGTTCTGTGCCCCCTAGAGTAAGAACTTTAAGCAATAAAGTAGTATAAATTTTCATCAATATGTTTTTATGTCATCACTGCACCAAAAGTTTTCATGAATGTCATGTATATATTAATCATGTTAAAGTTATTCATAATCATGAGCCCTTTTTTAATTATGTTTGTGGGTTTAAGGGGTGCCCGGTTACATTTCCAAGGTTTCAGTTATTTAAAAAGCATTTGTTGCTACATGAAGAACTGAACCCTTCAGTTAATAATTTGAAAATGGTTTGCTCTTGTGGCTTTAAAACTTATTTAAAAAGTAAATTCATATATCACTTCAAACAACATAGTAAGATCATATGCCCCATTAAAAATTGTGAAAAGGTATACACAGTATATTCTTCTTTTAGCTCTCACATTAGTAATTCTCATCCCTGTTGTAAGGTCCAAGACATTAAAGGCTGTGTAGAATCTCAAAATTCATGCAATTCTTTAAATAATAGTTCTCCACATGAAGTATCCACTGAGAATTTAAATCTAATAGATGAAGGTTTAGAAAGAAAAACTGAAATTACTGATACTATTTCCCTGTTTGTTTTAAAAATGCAGGAAAAATTTCTTTTACCCGAGTCAGTAATATCAGAAATTATTTCGGGTATGAACGAGCTGCATGAAGTAAATATTGAGTCGTTTAAAAGTAAAGTAGTTGTTTTTTTGAAAGATAAAAATATTGATGATAATATTGTGAATGCTGTTAAACAAATGACTTCTTCAAGTGCAGTAAAATTCTGTAATCATGAAATGACTTCTGCTCACTTAAAGACTAAGTATATGGTTAATACCTTAGGTTTGGTTGAACCAATTGAATACAGACTAGGGACTAATAAAAAGGCTACTTTTCAATATGTACCCTTAATAGAAAACTTGAAAGCTTTCTTAAAAAATCCAGATGTGTTAAAATATGTCATGACCAAACCATTTAACCAGGATGACTTAATTACTGACATTCATAATGGTACTTCATTGGAAAATAAACATATCTTTTCGAATTATCCCAATATTCAAATATTATTATATTATGATGAGTTTTGTGCTGCAAATCCTTTGAGAGGAAATCAATCAAAACACAAGATGGCTGCGTTTTATTACACTCTTGGTAATATTCCCCTTAGATTTCGGTCTAGGATTGATGACATACAATTAGCTTTGATATGCAAGTCATCCCATATTAAGGAATTTGGATTTCATGATGTTTTAGCTCCTCTTTTAAGGGATTTAAAAATCTTAGAAAATGAAGGCTTGAAAATTGAGGGCATTCTAGATAAAATAAAAGGCAGTGTGGTTTTCCTAGTTTCCGATAATTTAGGGTCTCATCAAATTGGGGGATTTTCTACATGCTTCAGTGGCTCTTCCGTTACATGTAGATTTTGCTGCACAACTTCCTCAGATATGCAGTGCAAATTTAGGAATAGTTTGTTTGTGAAAAGAACCAAAGATATTCACACGAGACAAATCAATCTTTTAAACATGGATCCTTCTAATGGAAAAGCATATGGGATAAAGTTTGATTCTCCATTAAATCAATTGTCTTTTTTCCATACCAGTACCTCCCTTCCACCTGATCCTATGCATGATCTCCTTGAAGGAGTAGTGCCAATGGAACTAAAACTTATAATTAAGAGCTTAATTTCATCTAATTACTTTACTCTTGATGAATTAAATTCTAAAATATCAAACCTTAAGTATGGCCCAAATGACTTACCAAACAAACCACATCCCCTCCCAAAGAATTTTGACCAAGGCCTTAAACTTAATGCTGCACGTGTATGGTGCTTGCTAAGGCTCTTACCACTGATCATTGGAGAAAAAGTTCCTGAAGACATAGTACCTGTTTGGGATTTGTTGCTTTTGTTACGAGAAATAGTTGATATTGTTCTTGCACCAGTGATTAATGTTTCTTATGTATCATACTTATGTGAAATTATTTATGACCACCATGCTTTATATAAATCTCTATTTCCTAATATTCCTTTAAAACCCAAACATCATTTTTTAGTTCACTATCCTAACCTCATTTTAGAATTCGGTCCTTTAGTTTGCTGTTGGAGCATGCGATTCGAATCCAAACACCTTTATTTTAAACGCTTAGCCCACAGCATTAAAACATCTAAAAATTTACCCCTGTCATTGGCAAGAAGACATCAAAAATTGCAGTGCTATTACAATTCCACATCATCTAGACTTATAGGTAAACATAGCAAAATTACAAATGCAAAACCTTTAATAAAATTAGGTTACTCTAGTGATGTATGTGAAGCACTAGAAAACTTTTCAGATTGGTATATGGCATCAAAGGTAGAAATAAATGGTCTGCTGTATAAACCCAGCCTGTGTGTACTTGTAGACTTCATAAATGATGATCCAGTTTTTTCTAAAATTATACTTATACTGTGCAAGGATCAAGATATTCGTTTTGTTTGTCGCAGATTTACAACAAATACAGATTTCCATGTTTTAGGTTTCAGACTATTCAAAACAAAAAGTATCAGTATTTTGTCTTATGATGATTTTCTGGATAAATATCCATTGTATATATATTTGTATAAAGGGAACCATGTGGTGATTCCAAAATATTTATTATTTGAACACTAACTTGTTTAATGATAATGTTTTCATTTTTGAGAAATTTATCTTCAGCTTTTACCAATTAAAAAGGTTCCAACCAAAGGGCTATTGACAAATGTTTGATTTTTAAGTTAAGATCTTGCAGTCCAATTATTTTTCTGTTTTTACCAGTTAATAGAAAAATTTTCAGACCAAATTTGCTGTCCTTTGTAAATTTGTTATTCAGCACAAACAATTTTTAGAGTATATTGCTTAAGATATTTCCATTTTGCGGAACTTTTTGCTATTCAGTATTACTAGCCAAAGTTTTTATTGTTTATTTTGCACTATCGGTTTTATGAAAATGTTTCAATATTTTGTTAAACTTTTTGTTTAATTGGAAAAAAATTGTCTAAAATGTGTACATATTTATTTTAAAATTTGACTGCTTATTAAACACAGACCAATTAACTGAAATTCAATTGACATTGTTTCAGTTTTCATCAGGTTCCTTTATTCCAGTATTTTCTGTTCAGCATACTTGATATTAGTAAATAAAGAATTTAAAACCAAGTTACTTGTTGTGAAATAATTGTTCAACACATACAATTTTTAAAGAGGTTAGCTATTAAGTGTTACTTGTCATTTTAATATCCTTTTTAAACTTCCTGTTTTAAAAAAATGGCAAGTTTTTTATTTAAAAGAAATAAATAATTTTGTGTCCTGCAGCAAATTTTTATGAACTTCTTATTTTAAGCATATTTATAAGTATAAATTATTTTAATGTCCTATTATACTTAATAATAGCCTATTATAAAGTAATTTTAAAATAAAGTTAGTATTGCATTTAATTTAAATATTGACAATAGAGTAAAAAAAAAAAGAAAAAAAATAAACATTTTACCATAATATGGTGCCCGCCGAACCTTAAATTATGGTTCAACGTATCACCATAGGATGGAGCCTGCCGAATAGTAAAATATGGTTCAACATGTCACCATAGGATGGCTCCTGCCGAATCGTAAAATATGGTTCAACATGTCACCATAGGATGGCTCCTGCCGAATCGTAAAATATGGTTCAACATGTCACCATAGGATGGCTCCTGCCGAATCGTAAATTATGGTTCAACATGTCACCATAGGATGGCTCCTGCCGAATCGTAAATTATGGTTCAACATGTCACCAACGCGTGGTAACAGTGGAAGAACAATATTTTGGTTCAACCTTTCGCCATTCTTTCGACGCAGCCAAATCGGAACCGAATTTTGGTGAAAGGTTGAACTCTTATTTTTTACAGTGTATATTCAATCTTTAAACCTTGAATTATTACCTTTCAATTAAGATAATTAACGAAGATAGTAATGTGAATTTAAACCTATACCACTTGTTCTCTTGGAAATACTTTTTATTTTCATTTGATGGATAAATGGGAGTTTCGATGCTTTTATTATGACAGTTATTGCTATTCATTTCTTTTAGATTTCGCTTTCGTTCAGATGGAATTATTTATAGCTTAAAGAAATACTGAATATGTTTGCATGGGGTGTTGCACTTTTTCAGTAAAAAAGAAATTATAAAATCTCTTTCATTTGGAATATTTTTTTTTTGTAAATTCTTCACTGGTGTTTGGAAAAGTTTATTTCTTACAAATGACTTGCTTTGAAAAATTTTATAAGTACCTAAATAGAGGGGTAATGTTTTAAATTTTTAGCATTAAATTCTAAGGGGTTTTACTAATTACATACCAACAATTGGAATAAAAATTAAGATTTTAGGCAAAATTCTAAGACTAAAAAGTAGAAAATAAAATAAGTAAAAAAAAGCTTTTTTAAAAAAACGCTTTTATTAAGATGTCCTAAAAATTCAAAAATAATTTTTTGGGTTTTGTGAAATAATTTATTGGGGAGTAGAAAATAACCTTCCGGTAAGTAAAAATTAACTAATTTTCTGATCACTAAAAATAAAAGCGTGGCTGCTAGTAATTATCTATTCACTATTTATTCTAAGTTCTCTTTTCTCATTTTCTTTTATGTAAAATTATAAATTATTAGCGCCCACGCTTTTATTTTTAGTGATCAGAAAATTAGTTAATTTTTACTTACCGGAAGGTTATTTTCTACTCCCCAATAAATTATTTCACAAAACCCAAAAAATTATTTTTGAATTTTTAGGACATCTTAATAAAAGCGTTTTTTTAAAAAAGCTTTTTTTTACTTATTTTTTGCATTTTATATTTGCATAGAATGTTTTTAGTAATTTGAGTTTTATGAACAATATTATAAACAATATTATTTGTAATGAATGTAAAAGATTAATTTCTCCTTTTTAACTTATCAGTAGATGTTAATTTCATTTTTAATTCCTAAATTTTCTGCAAAGCCAAATTTGTGATGGTTGATGATCTAATTAAAGAAATTCTATAAAATAAGGCTCGTGAGAAATAAACACAAATTCGTTAAATAAAGCACTTAAATATAGTTTATTTTTAAAAATTTTGCACCATTTGGTCAGGATACAGGGAAAAATCAATTTTCCAATATGGGCAACACCACCTAAAAATTTTGGGAACCTCTAGAAATACCCTTGAAATAGTGAGAGATTGATTTATCCATTTCAAAAACAAATTTATAGCCATATTTTTTAATAAAAAAATCTTGGAAGGGGCCATCCATAAATGACATCCCACTTTTTTTTAACTCTTTTGACCCCTTCCCTCCCTCTATGTCACATTTAACTATAACCCCTCCCCCCTTTTGTCTCATATCACTCTCTGCTACCAATAATAAGGTTTATAAGAATCTGGGACGAATATTTCCAATATATAAGTACATCCCACCATATAATTTTAGAGTGAACACTTATTTTTTTTTGTTGCTTTTCATAGGTGATGTCACAATTCTTGAAACACCTCTCTCCCCCTTATTACAAAGTGTCACAGATTAATGAAACCCCCTCCCTCCCTTTCTAGAGTGACACATCATTTATGTGGACGGTCCCTAATACTATAGATTTCTAATTTTTTTGCTTATAATATGTGTATCGAAGATTAAAGAAATACTCCCCCATTCGCAAATTTTCCATATCTTTATGTGTTTGCTGAACGATTGAACGAACTTGGAGATCTTCGATTTAAATGAAAGTTAATATTCGAGACTTTTCACGGATGCGGTCACAAGACAATCAATTTATCATCTTCCCCGCAACCCAACACCGACAAACTTCAAACACTCTCAATTTTCATTTTCTCCCATCAGGTGGGACAAAGCCCGAGCAAAATTATCGGCAACAAGATCCAGCGACACTTGATTAGCGACCGCGGGGAAAACGGTTATTAACGCACCAAACCAACGCACCAACTGGTCACGCATAGGCATCGCCTTTCCATCTCCATCTCCTATTTCCTCCATCTCAGTGTGCGGTCCGACACGGCGAGTAACGCGAGGCGAGCATTGTTTCATCGCCGGGCGGTGACACGGCCATCCGCGATGACTGATGAGGGGACTATTTTTTTACGCCGGCCGCTTTGGATTTCTTCCGCCGGTCGCCATGGCAACCGTGTCAGCGTTGCCACTGGGCGGAGGAGAAATTGTGTGGATTTTATTAAGGAACGGTTTCCGAAGGCTCAGGAATTTCGCAGGTGGAAGTGGCGGATGGAGATATTTTCTCTTTTAGGGGGGAAATGGATGGCTAAATGAGGAAGTTTTTGCGCTTTCATTTATTCCAGGATGAATGGGGAATTCGTGTTGGGTTCGGGGTTATGAAAAAAGCAGATTGCTTTGCTTTTGTGTGTGTGGCTCGGCGCTGCTTTATGCAGGGTAAATATTGCCAAATCTTTTATTACGACACATTTGCTTGCAATCCAGTTCAAAGCGTCAGAGTAGCTATGTTGTTTGGTATAGTTGTACGTTTAAACAAAATGAACTAAGGGATGAAATACATTCTTGAAATTCCGTGATAGCATGACTGAGAAATTTCGAAAGATTTTCTGGGATAAAAAGAAATAAGCATTCAAAGGAAATATCTTAGTGTGTTAGTTTAAGAGGGTAAAGAGGAGCATTGCGATTTAATAATTTCAACTTCAACGGTACAGATCCTTATATTTAAAGAGTGAAATAATCGAGAAAATTAAACTTCATCTAAATATTAAAGGGAGTTAAATTATTACAATTTATAAACATTTTCTGCTTTTTTTAGGAAGTGATATTCAGGTAAAAAGTACAATTAATCTTTCTACCCATTTCTAATATTGTTTGAGTTAAACTAATATTACAGTTATAGAGTTTCCCAATGTTTATTTTGTTGCTGAAGAATATTCTGCATCTTACATGGCCTGTACTAAAAATCTTGACTTCATACGTAAATTTTCACATACAAAGACTGATTTTCGGCATATTTACTAAATTTAATATTAGAAAGAGTAAACATAACTAACGCATTTTTAGAAATTAATTACGTAAAAGGTCTTTGTAAAACCAGTTTTCACTGAATTTTAGATTCCTTTCTACTCTACAAACAATTATCGCTCCTATAGATCCTAATCTGGAAACACTCTGACGAAACTAAAAATAATTCTTGGCTTTTTGTACATATCATAGCATCCCATGGTGGAAAGCATAAAAAAGCATAACATAGCACATCAAGGTACCTAGCTCTCCATGCTAAGAAGATAGCTTAGTTTGCTAAAAAGCATTGGATACTTGTTATCTAGAACGTCATGCTATTTTTTCGTAAGCTATAGCTACATAGCATCCCATGATGGCAAGCATAAAAAAACATAACCTAGCATAAACATCTAGCATACATAGCAAAAACTAGCAAAATCTAGCATATTTCTTTGCTAGTTCCAGCATGAAATTTTGACCTGGGTAATAACACAGGGAAATATTGATCCTTTAGCACTAAGTAAATTAAGAGAATATTTCTGATAGGTGAAAGATCTGATAAGTTGATGCCGATTCAAACTCAAAATATCTCCACATCTTTATACCGACAAGCCTATATGACACTCCTAATATCCTCACATTAGCACATAAATGAACACGCCACGATCTCTCCAAATCCACCTCCCACACATATCTCATGCTCCCCACAGGTGTGTTATCAAACCTAAAAAACCCGGAGCAGCAATAAACAACCGTAATAGGTCTCCCTTGTCCCGAGCCAACCACATCCAGACTGTCAAGCTAGCTGATTCATGTCGTTTAATATTCCGAAGGCCTTTGTGTTGTGGAATCTCGCGAATAATTTATTCGCTTTGTTTGCTTTATGTAATCGCACGACGCCAAAGTGGAAGTATAAATCGCGTCGAAGGCGTGAGGAGGCCGGGTTATGACAATTTTTTGGCGGGTTTACCTCGAGCGGTATATAGAGTTGGAGAGAGGGAATGGAGAACGGAGTAAGTGCCGAAAATAATTTTTTTCTTTAGGGGATGTAGTAGTAGTTGGGTGAGAAGTTGATGTTAAGGAAAATAATTGATATCCGTTTTATTATTGATAAATTAATCAAAACGATCCGTTAAGTAGAGAAATTCAACTTTTTTAAAAATGGCGTAATGGTTACATATTCAAAATGTTTGTTATTTTTAGGGAGTTCTTTAATTTTTTAACATTTATTGAATTGAGATTTAAGTAAAAGCTTGTGAGCATTAGTTTATCTGTCGGGTTTTAGTGCAACTTAGATAAGTCGTGTATATTTCTCTCGTGGACATATCTTATTCTAGTTTTTTCAGGAAAAAAATCCGGAAGTTTTTTTCTCAACGGTTTTATATGTTTTCGAGGGTGCTGAATCCGAATCTGAACTTTGCATACAAAATTTCAAATGGCATTTTGGTGAAAATTCGAAAAAACCCTAAAATTTCACCCCATTTTTTGATTTTCTACTTGTAGAATGGAAAGTAAGGGTTTCTCATTAAAATGTCAATGATAGAAAATAAAGAAGATAAAAAAATATACAAAATTGTCAATTACAACTTTTTTGTCAGACCAATAGTTAGGCCACTAGAGCGCGCTGAAAAACAGACATTTTTTGGCCTTTCCGCGAAAAAATGGAAAATGCTCGCTTCCACCCTCTACAAAAGGAAAAATATTCACTTTATCAAAAAACAAATTACACCACGTGAAAGAGCATTTAATTCTCTACAAATAACGTGCCTTAAATTATTATTTTTTTGAGAAGGGGGAGGGAGCGAGGCAAAGATCAAGAATTAAATTTTTGCGCCTTACAGCCAAAACGAACTTTTGCAGTAGTTAATCTCCAATCTGCGCTTTACTTCCGGTATATTACCAATAAAATAGGTTGTTTTGAATAAATTGATGACTAAGCATGCCTAAAAAAATAATTTTTAAAATTTATTTATGTAATATTAGGTATTTTAGTCGAAAATTCAATCAAATTTTTAAATTCATATATTAAATTATGGGAATATTTTAATGAACGAATTTATATGGATTTTGCATTGATGAATCCAAATTTCAAGTTTATTTTCATTTAAAAAGTCAACTTCACATAAAAAAATGCAAAAAATCTCAAATTTTCGCTTTTTTGTTCGATTTTCACCGATTTTCGCAGAAACTATTCGTTTCTCGAAAAAAAGAAGTACACCAAATTAAAGTACCTAACATTTCCTATAAGATGCACTGGTTCGTTTTTATTTTGCGAGAAGCAGTGTACGCTTTAGAGCTTTCTGAAGGAAAGGGATTTTCATGTTTCTGTGTAAAGTCAAGAAACAGATGTAATTCAGCGCGCTCTAGCGACAATACCTCACATTATAAAGTAAAAGTTGACTAGTGTATTTTGTAAGAAATTAAATATGCTTTCATGTGGTATAAACTATTTGTCTGTAACGTTTATATATTTGGAGCTGTAGGGGGGAAAGGGAACGTTCTTCACTTTTTTTGTAGAAAGTCAAAAAAATCGCTGCGCTTCAAAACGCTTTAAAGTGTACACCGCTCCTCGCAAAATAAAAATGAGTCAGTGCATCTTATAGGAAAGTTTACGTACTTTAATTTGGTGTACTTATTTTTTTTCGAGAAACGAATAGTTTCTGAGAAAATCGGTGAAAATCGAACAAAAAAGCGAAAATTTGAGATTTTTTCCGATTTTCGATATAATGCCTAATTCCCACGCGGGCACAATTTTGATATTCATAATCAGCGCCTTCGAAAACATATAAAACCGTCGAAAAAACCTTCTATGTAAATATTTAAAAAAAAGTACCGATTGCCTATGTTAAAAGGTAATATAGTCCATAACCAGGTAGTTTTTACAGGAAAAAAATCCGGAAGTTTTTTTCTCAACGGTTTTATATGTTTTCGAGGGTGCTGAATCCGAATCTGAACTTTGCATACAAAATTTCGAATGGCATTTTGGTGAAAATTCGAAAAAACCCTAAAATTTCACCCCATTTTTTGATTTTCTACTTGTAGAACGGAAAGTATGGGTTTCTGATGAAAATGTTAAGTATAGAAAATAAAGAGGGTAAAACAATCTACAAAATTGTTAAATACAACTTTTTTGTCAGACCAATAGTTTAGCCTTTAAAGCGCACTAAAAATCTGGCAATATTCACCCCTGAGGCGGAAAATTCACCATATCTTCTGTAAAAAAGTTACATTTTGATTTAAATAAATAGGAAACATTACTTTAATAATTTCTTGTATGATTTAATCTTAATTTCTATCCCAATGATTATTAATTAAATTAATTATTCTTCAGTATTTTCCCCAAGAAACGGTTTTTTTGGCAATGAAAAATTAATTTGCTTGTTCATTTTTATTTGTGCAAGGAACCAACCACAGAGAAATATCCTAACAGAGGGTCCACGAGGCTATTTTCAAATGTGTTACTGATGTGAGGGCGCCACACTAGAGTCTGGAACGTATGCCGGCCGCTTAAATCTCTCGCCAAATTAGAACTCAGCGCATGCGCAAAAAGGTGTTTTCGATCTCCCATAGGCAGCCGGCGAACGATTCAGACTGGATCCAGACGCTAGTAAGTTTAGTGCGATCCCAGCGCCACAATTCTCCCAACCTGTAACAAGATGTCATGATTTTCGATTTCCATTATGGCCTATGGCCGTGGACTCTCTGTTCTACTACTCTGTGGAACCAACTTCCACTGAAAGTCTTTTGTTAAGTATTAACTACTTTACTTTCGATCTTTGCTTCGCTCCCTCCTCCTTCTCAAAAATATAATTTAAGGAAAGTTATTTATAGAAAATTAAATTCTCTTTCACGTGGTGTAAAATTTTGATTGATAAAGTGAATATTTTTCATTTTGTAGAGGGTAGAAGAGCGCGTTTTCCATTTTTTTGCGGAAAGGCCAAAAAATGGCTGTTTTTCAGCGCGCTCTCGCGGCCAAACTATTCGTCTGACAAAAAAGTTGTAATTGGCAACTTTTTAGATTGTTTTATTTTCTTTATTTTCTATAATTAACATTTTTATGAGAAAACCATACTTTCCGTTCTACAAGTAGAAAATCAAAAAATGGGGTGGAATTTTAGGGTTTTTTCGAATTTGCACTAAAATGCCATTCGAAATTTTGTATGCAAAGTTCAGATTCGGATTCAGCACCCTCGAAAACATATAAAACCGTTGAGAAAAAAACTTCCGGATTTTTTTCCTGAAACACCCCTTTTTTGACACCTGGTTACTGGACTATTCAATGAATAAAATACTTGTTAAAATAGAAATTTTGGATAGTTTGAACTACTTTTGTGGATTCTTCGACTTTGAGTTAACTGTATTTATTTTGTTTAAAACTCTCATGCTTTCCTTTCTTGAAAGAAATATGAAGCAGACAAATATTACTTCGCAATACTAAACATAAGAAGAGAGACAATATTTAGGAAACTATATCACACATTGTTTATCCTCATTATAGTACAAAACATTTGTAAGTAACGTTTGGTACACCTAGTCAAATAATTGTATCTGAAAATAAATTTCTACACTTCAAACGCTCTACACAAAAATTAACAAATTATTAACATTAGGAAGAAGCATTTTTGTCCCCAAATTAACAACACTTTGCTGTGTTGTAAGTATAACACTTTACCTTATTCTGTTGTGATAGTGTTCTGAATATGTTTGAAAAGTGCTAGAAATATGTTCTATCCAAAAATGTGTTCTAAACTAGCATTGTAAAATAAGTTCAGAATCTGAAAGATTTTAAAAATTTTGATCGAAATACTTTAAGAGCAAATTTTCTGTCTCTATACCAACACTTTTCTCACTGAACACAATTGATAACAAATCGTAATACAATCAAAACGCTTTTAGTCAAAAGTGTTCATTATTATAGCGATATAAAAGTGTTTCCTGCACTGTATGAAATAAACCAAGTAAATCAATAAATCAATCAGTGTATCAAATAAAAGATTTCTTTGGATACAATCTCCAAAGAATAAATCATACTTTCATACTTACACAATTTTCGTTCTCTTTTCCTAAGGTCTTTCTCTGAACTGTGTGTGGGATATACGTTGATTATAATAAAAACTGACAGTTGGAATATTAGGTTATAGGCATATTTAGAAAAGTATCAATGGAAAATAAAATCTTTTTTAAAATTGTAAATATACGGTAAAAATTGTCCCAAATACTATCCTCTAAACTGGTTTTCTCTTCGAATTTGGCATTTACTGCGTTTTCAACTACCAGTCTCGATTCTTTATGATCTCTCCGCGTGCATTATATGAGTAATGGACCTGGGACTTGCGATGGTGGCTTTAATGAGGTGATGTGAATTCTTATCTCAATCCTAATTTTGGGGTTGGATGTGAAAAGTTCGCGTGTGTTCCTGAATATAGGAGACTCCAAATGGCAGGTGTTGATTTTATCTCTGGTTGAATAACTTCGGTGCCCTGGTCGTAAGTTTTCTGGGGAAGCTTATGACTCGTGAAAACCTTACGAAGTGTCTTTAATTTCTCTTGTGTCGCTCAGGATTTCCCCAAACTTGAAAATATGATCGATTGGCACGTGCAAGAAAGGAATTTTTTGGAGAATTAAGGAAGAAGATATAAAATAAATGTTCTTTTAAGTAGTTTTGGAAGGTATTTAGGATAGCTAATTATATATTGATGTAAAAAGATGTATAAAAATGACTCGAACATCAAAATTTGTAAACTCAAACATAGGAATAAATAAGGTTAAAATACAAAACTAGATGGTTTAAATGAAAATCTACTTTAAATAAAATTAGTTTTATTATTTGGAATGTATCTACCATGCATTTATGTATTCCCTTAGTAATATTTCATTACAGATTAGGATGTTTCTGAAATATTGATTATAAAACATCATTAATTTTAATCAGTAGTCCCTATCGAATATAAATTTAGATTTCTCTTTGTTTTTGTTTTGCAACCAATGAACTTGCTACTATCAGGATACAGTCAAGATACAACTGGTTATTCAGGGGGTTCAATAATGTGAAAAAGATTATTCATAAAAGAAATTTTACTTCCATCTTTAGACTGGCAAACACCTGAGATTATCTAATTTAAAATTACCCTCCCTTAATAGATGAAACGAATATGATTTTCACCTGTTAGCAATTTACTCATGACTCACTTCAATGCAAGTTTGAACCCATCTTCTGAAATTTCACCTGTTTACCTATTCACTCCCAACCATCACAAGATGCTTCAAATCTCGAAAAACTTACATTCAGTAAAACCTCTCATTTCTATTAGACATATTTCACCTGCAATCAATTCATTCACAACTATTGAAAAGCCTTAATATCTACGATACCCCAATATCCCTCTTCCATATGAAATTTCACCTGTAACCAATTTACTTACAACTAACTCCCCACAGACTTCTCAGCCACCTTTACCTGACCCTTTTCCAACCATCCCTTCACCTACTTTCCTAACTAATCAATGGAGGATATCACCTGCAAGCAATTCACTCATACCAAACCTCAAGAACTCCTCACCTACTTCCATCACTCACTAATCAATACAAGAAAGGTAACAGACAACCACTTACCATCAGTTCCATCAGAGAGTGATGCGACAGCGACCCGAAAAATATTATTCTAAGCCGGGCTCTCGAACCTCATCATCAGTCTCTTCAGTGGATCCTTTTGTAATTCCGATATGAAAATTTTTCTCAAGAATTACATCCGTAATCTTCCCTTTTTCAAACCCCCTCCCCTGTAGGACGTCATTCGTTGACCCCTCTATCTCAACCGAAGGATAATAGATGGGTCACAAAGAAAGGAGAAAAAATAGGAAGAGTAGTAGTAGTAAGAAAGAAGTCTTCGTTGTTACAAAGTAGTATTTCCAGACCAATAGTTTCTTAGAGTCGGGGCCTGATAGGCCCCCCGTTACAATGGGAGACAGAAAAATGCGTCACAATGGAATATGGTTCCCTATAACTATGCGAAATAGATACAGGAGGTCATGGGGGAGTTGTAGTTTCTGGTTAAAGTTTTGAGAGTGAAGTATCGAATTTTTACAGGAGTTGTGTAAGTGGGTTGGAGTATGCATAGTTCCTCGTGAAGTCATTTCTATTGTGAGTGAGTATGTAATGTTGAAGACATCTGTGGGATTAGAGGGATTTGCAACTTGCGGTGAGATATGTTCAATTTTTAGAGGAGAAATATGAGAAATTGCGCAAAACACGTGTGAACGTTTTTGGATACAGGTTTTAGAATGTATTTTTTTTCTCTTAGAATTTCTTTTGCTGTAAAAATGAGCGTAAAAACTGGCGTTGGTCTCATGGGGATGTAAGTGACATGTCCTTCACCCCTCACAATGTATAGGTGTATAGATTTTTATTTCCTGAGGGAGATACGAAAATTATAGTGTAGTGGTTTAGTATGTTTTCCACCACCTTTTATTACTTTTAAATCAAGTTTGAGAGCCATATTGGAGATTTTATGCTTGTTCACTTCAAGAAAACTATCTTGTATCTATTTTAAATTTAACTCGTCTGCAGGGTTATCTTTGAGACCAAATTAAGTGAAAATTTTGTGTTTTTTATTACCTAAAACACTAAGGACATTTAAAAAATACAACTGCACTGTATTACAGCTTTCATGAAGTTCTGTATGGGATATAATTTACCTTAAAAATTAGTAAAGGACCAAAGTATTTTTTCAAAGTTACTAATTTTTTTCTTACACAAAATATGTGCCAATGAGAGAAACCATGATTTTTTTTTAATTTTTAAAGGTTTCCTCTCTTAAACTCCCTTTGGCTTCAACATAATTATTCTTATCTTACATTTATATTCAACTTAAATCTTGTATTGAATACACTCACGCATGCATCAAACCTTTTTGACCTTCAGTCAAATCATATAGCATTTGTGATTTTCAAACTGCACTAAAGGACTTTTGATAGTTTGATCCAGTTACAATCTCCTAATATGCGAAGGTGAAGACCAAACCTATATTTTTTTATTTATTTTATTTTATTTATTTTATTTATTTAGACAAAAAACAGACCTTTCGGTCCAATTACATTTGCCAGTACAGAAAAAAAAACCATCCATTTTTAACCATCTATTAAAACACAATTCCAAGAGTACTGCTCATACAACCACCCGAAACAGTTCTCAATATGTATACGCCCCCTCTCCTCCCCAGGAATACCCCTCCCTTGTCCAAAAGAGCGGCCCCTTCCGCATCCCTCCCCTCTTCTCTCACAATGGTCATCCCATCCCTCTCTCCCCGAGAATTCAATATAGAGCTCTCTCCCTTCCCCATCCAATGCATCCATCGCTCCATCTCACTCCATCGTTCCATCGCTTCTTGTCCAGGGCGGTTGGTCTCTTCCTTCGTTCCCGGAAGGCCGCTTATGATTTCTGGGAATAAATCTCAAGTGACGGGCCTTATATTTTCGGACGGTGGTGGATATTATTTTTTTTTTTCGTTGTAGGCCGCTGACCAGTTGAGATGAGTTTCGGATTTTTTGGCTTTGGGGCTCATTCGCCCCTTGAGATGGTCTGCTGAGGCGGATATACGGAAGATTCTGAGTCAGATTCATGTCTATGGAGATGGATGTGGTCAGAAATAGAGGAATCAGACGGAATTCGTATCATGAAACTGTTACTTGTTTTGGGAAATAGAAGTAGTAGTTCTTGGAAAATAATTTCAGTGATATTTAAGGGTTAATTCAACATTTGGCATACTGAGTAGGTATATAAAAGATAATTTTTTCTTCAAAAAATATTTAACCTTAAGTTGAAGTAGGAAAACCCTTTTTTTTTCTATTTATTTACATATACATCATTAGCATTAACAAAAGGAGAGAAAAAAATTCAAACTGTACACTTAGGAGATTTGCATCCCATCCTTTTAGAAGTGTTGTGAGATTGCCAAAATAAGATATTTTTATGCTTTCTTAATTTTATTTTGGGCTTTATTTTTTTGAGTTATGGATCAAGCAGTTCCTACATTGGAGAATATCTTTTTGTCCAAAACTTTATAAAGTTGTTATCTTGTATTCTATGGGTGCACTGTTATCAATTTATGTGTGTGCTCGGTTTTAAGTTAAGGAACCTAGTAAAAACAACTGTTCCTTTACTATTTCTTTGACAAAAATATCAACTTAAATTTATTAAAAGAACAATTGTTCATCATAATAAAAAAGGATTTGGATAAGGATCATAATAAAAAAGTACTCTTATTTTCTAGTACCTGGAGTAGAGTGTATATTAGTTAAGTTAAAAATAGCTTATACTATATTACTATATTTAAAAATATATTTTGTATATTTTATGCAGAATATATTTTGTATTAGAATTTCGATTTTTTTTTTCTAAAAAATCAAACATTTATGTAAAAAGAGGGTGAATTTTAAAAATATTTTATTAAAGCTATCAGTATGTGTGTGTAATCTTTCACCTGAAAATTAAACTTTGATTTGAAACTAAATAAACAACTTAAAAACATTAAAAATAATTATGCAAATTTTCCTTAAAAAAACATTACAGATTCAGATTAAGGATTTTAATTTTACTGACCCACTCTAGGGAACATAATTCCAAAAAATAACAAGTCTGGTCAATTCTATGATCTTCAATTCAGTGATAAATCTATAAATCTGCTCTTTCGAAACGGAGATTCTCCGTATTTGGAGAGTAAAATACACGTTGGGAATTTATTATAGGGACTCATTATAAACCAACTTATGCTTAAGGAGCGCTTTGGAACTGTCATCAAGTCAATCGCTTCAATCACAGATTACAGTAGATCAAATTTAGAAAGGATTCCCACAATCCAGATTAAATCGTATCGGAGAGAACTTCGCGTTGTGGATTTAAAGAGCTGTTACTTAAACTTCGCGATCATCATTCAACATACCATCATTCATTAGGAATGGCTTGGCCTAAGCTTCAAGCTGCTCTGAATGAGATGAATTTAATTCTGGGGAAATTATAATGAGGTCTAATGATGGGTTAGAACAGAAGTATGGTTATTTGGAAACAATCGCTTGAAGGCTCTGGGGTATTTGATTCATAAATTTCAAATACCATAATATATTTATTTGAAATTTAAAATTATATATATTTTTTGAATTTTTTGAATTACAAAAGTTTTTGAAGAATGTTAAACTGTTTTATAGGTGAAAAGTTTTAAAATAACAGTTTTCGTAAAAATCAAAAGGAATTAAAATTACGTTTTGGTAAATTATAAAGAAGGTGAGGTAAATTATGCTCATACTAAAGTTTTATTTTTTACTTTCGGCTTTTTCCGAATTTTTCTATGATTTTTAAAAAAAATTCGTTATAAAATATTTCAGATTTTTTTCTCTTTGGTAAAAGCTAAATAGCTACTAGCTATATTGGCTTGTTTTGTTTTCTTCTGTTTTCTTAAATTTATTGTTTTGCTCAAAAACGCAAAGGTTTTGTTCTACAAGTAGAGTATTTTACTACAAGTAGAGTAGTACTAGTATTTTTTCTACATTTCTTTCGAATTTTATCAATGTTGTGAGTTAGGGAATTTTGTTCTCAAACCACGATTCAAAAACATGCAGTTGGCAAAATATCTCAACTTCTCCAAATTGGCATTTTTTAGCAAAATTTGAGTGGACTAAAAGCAATTTATCAGTTTCATCTTAAAAAACAAAGCTTAATTTTATATAAATATTATTATAGCTATACGAATTTTTGTCAGAAAATTGTTCATTGTAGCAAAATACAGCATTCAACCAAAAGGGGATCTAAAATGAACTTTGTTCATTAAAAATTATTCTTACAAAACTATCAAGATGGTAGGATTCTACTTTTATTTAAAGCAGTAAAAACATATAATCTTTCTTCAACTCCTATATTTTCTTCTTAAATAATGCACAGATGATATTTTGCATCTTACTACTTACATTTATAATTAAGCAAATCTCTGAGCTCCCTAAAAATCATTAAAATCATTCCTCAGTAAAACACAACACGAAAAATCTCATTAAGAATTCCAAGAAAGAACGTTCTTTTTTAATGCGATACCCTTTGTTTTACACAAAACCTTAATACATTCTAAGCAGCAAGTGTCACCTTGTTTTCACCGCCACACACCCGTTCATTCAGGAAAAGCAGCTTAGCTGGTTTGGAGATGGCACTTCATTGTCTAGCAAATGGTCGAATTTAAACGAGAGTTTTTGAGTACCTCATTTATTCTTGTAATAGCTCGTTAGGAAGGGATTTGCTTGGATTTTTTTCCTTGTGCAATGTATAATTATGGAAAAGATAGAAATCTTTTGTGTCTTAAGGATTTTTTTTTTGATTTATGGTGTTGCGGATGTGATTTTTGTTTGAAATTGAATAAAAAAAGTAAAAGTAAAGTGGTGAAATATAATTAAGAGAGGGTTTTTTTTGGGTTAAAATATAACCGTGTTTAAAATTTGCTTATGATTGCATTTTAGGTTTCTGGATACTCCCATTAAGGATTTTTATGGCATTATCTATATATTTTTATAAGCTAATCATATCTGCTGAAATTTGATAGTATAATATTAATTTAAAATGTTTTTTAAAATAAAAAAAAGAATAGAAGTTAAAAATCTCAATTGTTTTCAAAAATTCCATTTTTTTTTTGTCCAAATTAATGAAGTGAAACCATAAGATATAAAATTGAAAAGCATCAACTATTTTATATGGGGAATCTCACTTGGAAATATAACAAATAAAATAACTTCTTTATTAGAACTCGTGGATTTTCGTTAACGGTATCATTTAATTTTTATGTTCACATGACATAAATGATATCGAGAATGCACAAGAAATAGGAAATGTTAGTTTTGTTTTAAATGTTGATATATTTATGAAACAAAAGGTATAGGGCTTACAGATTGAGTCGGTTAATTATTACAGTAGGTTATTGTTATTACGGATAAGAGTGGTTTGTTATTTTCTTATTTTTGCTAATATGGGGGCTGAGGGGATATGAGTGATGATACATAAGGATATAATAAGTCCTTTATTTTGGGAAATTTATTGTAAATTGCAAAAGAAAATCAATAAACTACAAAAATTTTCTTAAACAAGGTTGTAAGGAAGTGACAGATTTTCATTTTCATTATAAGCAGAGATAGTTTTTTTAATTGAACAAATCTTAAGTTTTTAAAAATTAGATTAGTCAAATATTTTGTACAAAAAAGAAGGAACTGTTGGTGGAGGGATTGAAAAGATTTTCTACGTTATGATAATGGGTGTTGCCAGAAGTGTATCCAGATTTTTATCTAGGGGGGCTGGGATACCTAAAACGTGTATATTGCCATACTTTCTCATTTTAAAAGGATTTAATTTTCACATTTTAAAGGATTTCTCTTAAAATAAGCATCGAAATCTGCTGTTTTACCAGTTTTCACGGGGAAAAAATGGCAAAAAATCAAATTATTGAAGGAATATGTACAAAAATTGGAGGATTCTTTTTTTTTTAATTCTAGAGGGGGCTGTCCCCTTCCCTTGGATTCATTCTTGTGGGTGTTGTTATTTTCTTAGTGTTGTTGACAGGGGGGCCAAACATTATCAAAAAGATGAATAACATTTAATAGTTTCAAATCAGAGCCTGTCTAAGAAATAACGAACTACTACTAAGACGACCAACCGAAACTGAACCATTGTTTTCCAAACGCTCGCGACCTACGATTCCGCAACGCGTATATGAGAATGGCCCCCGCAGAACTGCCTGGAAACCGGATAAATCAATGCTTTTCATTAGTTCGGCCGGCAGAGTGATGAATAGAAGCCTCTGAGGCGCCGCCAATAGCGTCAGCTGCGGAACACGGCCCGCGCTTCCGATTGGCTTATTAAGGCGTCAATCAGAAATCGTTACTTTGGCGCAGGCGCACTAGCCCGGATCCATTCAGCGGGTGATAATGGCAAGCGACTGCGAGAATTCAAGATGGCGGTGGCGGCGGACCAACACACGGGAGAGGATTATTATTATTCCTCTTTTTTCCCCGCTGCTAACTTAGGAGTTAGATTTAATTTATTCTTAATGTGATCTGTGAGGCATACACGCCTGCAGGCAGGGAGAGGAAGTGCTATTTATTATTATAAAGCACCGCTAGTTTTTTTCGGCTCCGCCGAATTCTTTTCAGCTTTATTTTTCTCTGTGAATGAAAACCCGCAGCTGTTGAGAAATGGATTTTTCCCTCTTATTTTTTGGAGGGATATTATTTTTCACTCATGATTTCACTTTTTCCAGCGCGCGCTCTCTCTCTCTCCCCTCTTCTCTTTTATTACTTATTCATGGTGTCCCATTTTCGAGAATGTTGAATTTTCGGAAACAGATGGCGGGTTCTCATCGCCCCTTCTTGTTTGTTGTCGGAACATTTTTCAAAAGATGATTGAAAGTGTGAAGGCCAAATTAAGTGCGGGGCGCTTTTTCATGATGGGATACTCTCCTCGGTTCTATTTTTAATTAAGTCGCAAACCCACCTTATACATAAATTTTCTGCGAAGTAATTTATGCTTAAAGCGCCACAGTTTACAGTTACTCTGTATACCGTGAAGGGGTTTGTTTTCAATTATTTTTCTTGAAACATTTTAGTACACTTATTCTCTTCTTTTTTATGTGCGATTACTTTTTGCCTTGGAATATTTAAAAAAAAAACTGATTACGCATTCTTTAATAAATACACAAAGATTCCTATAGAATTTCTTCAGTGTTGGATACTCTAATGTTTAATTAAAGAAAGTAATGAATGAATGCATCGTAAATTTTATTAATTATGAAGGGAATTTTCGCAAATTAGTAGTAATTAAAGTTTCGAAATGAGACAATGAGTTGAAATTATTTTATAATGTGAATTTTTCTTTTATATCTTTATGTTTAAAGGGTAGTATGATATAACTCTATTTACCAAAATTTTCAGGAGAAGAGAAAACCTGGTTCGTTTTAACGTGCATTTTTATGAACAGAATGGTTATATAATCGGGGCTGCAGCATTTTTTCAATAACCGTTTATTTCAGACGATCCTATGTAAAATTTCGAATAAAAATTAACTGATTAACAAGTCAAAATGGTCAAAGATTGAATTACTTCTGCTGCGCACAGTAAAAAATATGTCGGATTTACAAGATAAAAAAAAAACCTACCAGCCAGGACGCCTATTCCCATTTATTTCACAGAAATCTTCTTCTGTGTTCTTACAGAATTTCCACACTTAAGAGTGTGTTTCTGTCAATGTTACAGAATTTTAGCTGTTTTTAACAGCTTAATTTGAGGAATTAACACATAAAACCTGTTCATTTAAAGCTTTATTTTTTAAGTTCAAGTAAAACCAGTATCTATTATTTTTTCCCTTTTCCTAAGCAACTAAATACCGTTTCATTTACGTCCAGTAAGGCGAATGAAAGGAAGGAGCATTACCATTATTGTGATCTTGTACCATTATTGTACCAAAAATCTGATGTGATTTTTTCAAGATGCAATTTTAAAATACTTAAAGACTTATTTAAGAACAACCAATATTGACCTTTTTGCTAAACAAATATTCTATATAGCCCCATTTGCATTATATAGTACAAGGAATAAATTTTTTATTCAATGAGGAGGGGGACTAGGGGCTAAATTTTTCTATAAATTTAAGAAAACGGAATTTTATTAACTCTCTTTCTTGTAATTTGTGTTTTTTTTTCTCCTTCAAGCACACCACAACTTAAGCTTATATCATATTAATATGGAACAACTATTTAATTTATATTCCTTGAGCAAATTGCAGCGAATAATGATGTTGTAGTGAAAAGACAGGTTTTATATAAGCGGTAAAAGGTATTACTAAATTTGTTTTCATCCCATTTACTAAAATTTACGCCTCAAAATTGCTACCACTGATGAAAACACTCCACAAAAGAGTCAGCACAAGAAAAACCTCCGGCACGGTTGCAGCGACAGCGCCCCCGACAGTTAGTTTCGGAGAGACTAATCTCAGGAGGCATTGCCGTTGCCATGCGACGGAGTAATTCCGAAATAAGTGATAAAACGCGTGTTTTTTTACGACCCGCGACGCGAATTCGGCCGTAATTCTGGCGGCGCTGTTGCCACATACCGCCTCCAAATTCTTTTTTATGGTTTTCGTGATGTCCTCTCGTCTATGGCTCTGCCCTATGCTGGCTTGATTTTTTAGAAGGTGTTCTGTGTTTTCTTTCCCTTCAGCTTCTTTAGTGCGTAGTTTTTATTAGAATGTCGGACTGCGGGTGTAGGTTGTAGTTGTAGTGTTAGGTGATTTGGGAATGTATATTGATTTTGGATAAGGAGGAGTCAAGTTGCTGTTGAGTTTAGACTTATCAATGTAAGAACTGTACACTTTCGAAAACTTTCGAGTTCGACTTATGCATTTTATAAAATATGCAAATTTGTTATCCCAACCGTAATTTTTTCATCGAATCTGTAGTCTATCAATACATTAACAATACATCTATCAATATCCCTGCTTGGCCCTTAGATGGGCTGCAGTATGTCAAAATAAAATTAATTAATTAAAAGGCAAAAAAATTGCAAATTCTAAAATTTTTACTCGGAAATTCGACATAATACTGTCCAAAATCAATCATCTGCCCAACAAATTCCAATTATTGATAGATATTTGCGATGCTTGTTTATTGAGCAAATTGTAAAATTGTTGCTTTAATTAGATTTTGATTAAAAACTTCGTTAACTATTCCACTAATTATTTACAAAATCCAAAATTTTGTATAATATACCATCACAGAGGATTTCTACGATTTTGATTTTAATCTGCCTTCAAATAGGTATACCATATTCTCAAAAATGACCAAATCTCTAATAAAAATTCCTTTTCGTTAAAAAATAAATGTTAAATATTACCTTAAAGTTAAAAAATCTAGTTACTTGTAACTAATACAACTTATATGAATAAATTAGCATTGAAAAGGCTTACAAACAAGTATCAAAAGTATATATCATTGCATTTGATTTTTAAGATTTTAGAGTTCAATATTTGGGGATCTAAATTTTTCATGGTGGAAGTTCAATAAATTTTGAATGTTATTATTCTAGTCAAAAATCATTAAAATTGTTATTGCTGCCATATTTTTCAAGATTTAACCTGTTTTTTGTTATTTGACTGTAGGTTTAGTATTTAAAATGGAAAATGAATCTACTAATTTCTATGTATTTTTATATTTCAGTTAAAACAAGAATGGAAAGTTATAGTGTGACCACTGGTTGATTGAAAGCATATCAGGAAAAGATTGCTTTTATGCAAAAAAGATAAAGACAAAACTTGTTATTGTGAATTTCGAAAAATAAATAAATAAATGAATTTCCGAGGCATTTTATTTGTTTTAAAAACATGCTATTTTATTAAAATAATAAAGTCTTCTTAAGAATTCATTAAGTTTAATTGTTTAGTTAAAACAATTTCCTTTAGGTTTTTTTTTTTAATTTCATAAACTGACTGAAATCCTAACAAAATTAAAATAATATTTTAGATAGTAGTATTCTCAGGTCCCAGCGATGATTTAAAATCTAGATTTTCAAAATATTTTGTTCAATAAAGCAGTAAATGTAGCCTATTTTTTTAACGTGCCTTTTTTTTTAATTTGAATTGAATTTGAATTTTTTTTAATGCCTTATTTTAACTGTTATATTTCAGTTTTGGAAAAATTTACACACATTTCTAATCTATAGGGAAAAAAGAATTACCTCTATGTATCTATTTACTATGAGTTGCTTTTCTAGCATAGACAGTCTTACAGTAAGAAAGACACTTTTACAGGCTGTAAGTTTTTTTTACCCTGTTTTTCACACAAGTTGTAAGTTTATTCATATATGGAAATAAATAAATTAATTAATAAAATTTTTGAATTAGAATTTTATACTATATTATTTCAATTATTGTAGATAGAAAAAATACTTTCAGTATAGATGCAAATGTGACAATTTATGGTGTTTATAAAAAATATTTTTTTTCTATGACAATGTCTTGTTAACAGGTTACGTAAATAATAACAGCATAGAATGTTTTATTGTTAAATTTACAACATAACATAAAGTGAAAAAAAATTAAATGTTACGGACTCCAAATATCACAAAATATCTCTTACCAAAATATCACAAATACTGTGAAATAACCTAAAATTCAACTGTCGACACTTGCAATATTTTTAAATATAAATAATGTATTAGAAAATAAAAAGTATTAATTCCATGGAAATAAATTTTTCTAGTTATACATTGAAAGTTTCATAAGACATGGTAGTTTAGAAATAAAAGCTTTTGTTTTGGAATTTAATTAAGTTAAAAATTAAACATAAACATCACAAAGATTGGACAATATTCTTGCTAAGGTCCCAATTTTTTATGAGTAAACGAACACATCTAATTTTTTATATACAACTAAAAATTTAATAAATTAATCAGTAATCCTAAATCCATAAAGATAAATTTAAACCGGGGTTTCTCCCTGCTTTTAAATAAGAAAATATGAAACTAATTATTTCAAAATGCAAATTTATTTTTTTTACTTCACCGCAGTTTTTCTTAGCATCTCTACAGTTCAACTTTGCAAAATGTCTCTAAGCATCTCAAGGCAATAAAAACATTTTATAAAAAAACTTATGGAAATTAAATTAAGTTACCTTTCTCTCCAAGTATAACTTAATTAAGTTATACAATTTTTTTATAATTTTAATGACCTCCTTAAAATTATGTCTCTATTAAACATTTTCCAAAATATTGAATGTTCTTCAAGCTATTCCCATTATTAAAATACACTGCCTTTTAGTTGTGACCAATGTAATTCATTTAATTTTTACCACACCCTAATAATGAGATACACATATGCACCGAACCCATAAGTCCATCGCCATAATGTCCGAACAAGGCCTACACCTGTCAATTATCGATCCCCTTCCTACACCCGGCTAGCAACACCCAAAGCACGCGGCCAGCATTGTAATCGTGGTGCTGCGCAGAGAAAAAGACGTCAAAGGGTCGAAGAGTGTTGCAGCTAAGCCGAAAGAACACAGCGGGATTTCACGGGAAGACATTGTAATGTCCTCTGTTATCGCAGCACTAAAGGGATGACTCTCTATGGCTTCGTTCAACGTCTCTCGTGTGTGGAAGCCCGTGATGGGCTATTATATTGCTCTTTTTTTTATTGGCAGGGAGATCTTGATAAACGGGATTTGAAAAGGGAGCTAGATTTGAACTAATGTGTATAAATAAGGTTTACTGTGCTATTTAACCAACCAATTTATGAAAATCAGGGCTTGTGAGTTTTATTGACCTGCAAAACAGAGACCCTCCAATTTATATTATTGATCCAAGTTATTTGTTTTGTCATAAACTTGAAAGTATCTTTTTTTGACCCCTTTCCTTTCACTTGTTCTTAAAAATTATAAATATGTTTTTTTAGGTAGTGGCATACATTCTCACCTAAAGAATATTACTCGTCGATTTTTGATATAGGTAACGTTCACGAGTATTATTTTTTATTCAGGTTATGTAGCTGTAATAGTGAATTAAATGTTTTTTAATGTATGTAAGTAAATAATTCAAATTTCAAAGTATGAAAATTTATATACTCAAAAACAATTAAAGACGTGAAGGGAAGAACAGTACATGTCCATAAAAACTGATTAAGAGAAAAGTTAATTTACAGGTTTGATAATTTCCAGGAGCAAGGATACGATACCATCTTCAAAAATTTTAGGGAGAACAGATTTTTTCACTTGTTAAAAATTCTGAAACGTTCGGTGAAAAACTGTTCAGCTGGGCTGCCCATTTTTTCCAAGTAATCTTCCAGGAAAATAACAAGAAAGTTACGGTATGATTTTGGATACATTCCTCAGCAATATCAGTTACTTAGAAATAGTACCAGTAATTCTGAGAAACGTTTTAAAATTTTACCGTAATGTTCCTTTTATGTTCCTGGAACATTTCTTAGAAAAAATGAGCAAACCACTGCCCAGTTTTTCCACGAAAAGTTACAGAATTGTTTTCACAGTGTTTAATGATTTGTCAATTCTTAGTAAGCTTCAAAATTCAAAAGTTGCTGATCCAATCACCATTTGGTTGTCATTTTGGAAATGGACATAAACTATTTTCCACTTTGATATTCAATTATTGTTTCCCTAAAAATTAAAGCTTTGGAATTAAAATAATAAATCAAAAATTAACGATTGGAGCTTTCGATTAAAGTATACTAAACCCTTACAATTAGCTCAAAACCATTACTTACTATAATATGCTGAGCGGTGTTATCTCACAGCACATGTCTCTACTCACCTGATTCAGTTTGAATCTTGTGCTGAAAAATCGCCGAAATACCAGACCATTGTTGCAAAATTGTACACCCTAGAAAGATGATGTTTAAAAGTATTTGATATATCTCCCAATCCCCTTTAAACCTAAGAAAAAAGCCCGTATTTACACATAAAAAGAACAAAGCACTAGTCGACCAAACTATCATCAAAACCCAGGAGGAAAAACTCTTGTGACGTATATTCCACGACAAAAGCAGCACTTCTTTCTGATTAAAAGGCTTCCACCCCACCGAGCTACTCCTCGACAGCGCACCGAAATTACTCTCAAACGATTCTTTCATTCCCTCCCCCCCCCCTAGAACCACCCTCTTCCTCCCTTCATTTATAGACAGAAAACTCATCAAGGACAATTCGAAATAAGAGAAAACCATAAAAGAAAGCAACGAACACACAAAATCAAATCAGACTATTTTTCGTCACATCCCCAAATAGTTTTCAAACGGTTTATTAAAAAACTTGGGAGGGAGAACAAAGAAAAAAGAGAATAAAGAGAGGGAGAATAAAAAGAGAAGCCGGCATGCAAGGTATTTACCATGCCCTCCAGCGAGAACCCTACGTGCTGAAAATGATTTTCTGGGTTCTTATTCTGCAGATAGGAAATAAAACCATAAATAACAAAATCCCCTGCCTCTATTGATGAGGCCTTATTTTATTTTTCCACAGCGTGTGCAATTTTATCCAGACGCTGATGATTCAGCACATTACCCCTTCCCGGAGCTGAATAGAACAAAGGAATCGACCCCCAAGGGGGAGAGGGGGAGTGAAGAGGAACTCCGAGAAGATCCGAGATAATCCGATCTGCATCTGGCAGGCCACCCCCTCGGCATAATTATTGTGTGGAGAAGGGGATAGGAAATCGGCTGTTAAATTTTCGGGCTTTCGCGGCTTCTGATTGGCCGAGAGGTGACAACGGCGACGTCTCCCATTGGCGGCCGGATTGACAGGAGGGGGTGTTTCCGCCCGGGGGGGGGGGTGGAATGATTCATTGAAGGGCCCCCCTGCACCTCCAGGGGTGGGAAACATAAAATATGCAACGATCCAAACACGGATCTTTTGTGCCGTAGATCATCGAGAGTGGTCTTATTATTAAGGGGGAAGATGGGGAATAAAAAGGGTGCTGTGTTCGCGTGCGGGGGTGTGACGTCATCACCGGATGGAAGGGGGAGATAACGCTCTTTTGCTGATGGAGCGAGAACTTGCAGTTTTTGGAGGCTCCTCTACTTCGCTTGGGAGAGAAGAATGGGGGATATTCTCCTCTCCACCTTTCTCTGTAATGCATCCTCTGAGTGGGGAAGAATCGATTTTTTTTTTAGGTATCGAATACTTCGGTGTGGAGTGGCTTTAGGTGAAGAATAATATTCAGTGATTTTGTTGTCAGTTATGTTGTAAAACGTGCGCCTTTCGTATGAAAAAAAAATCGCGTTTAGGTTCACACTACAAAACCAGTGTTTTTCCTTAAAATATTTCTTTCTGAATGTCTCATCAGCTTAATTTCGAAAGAAAAGGAATAAGGGAGAGTGAAATTTTTAAAAGAAAAATAAGACCAAGATACTCAGAGGGAAAGGGAGGATAAGAGGAAAAGATGGAACGAAGGGAATAGAAGCTTTATTTCTTTTTTTTTTATCATGGCACTTAGGTTTAAGATGGTAAAGGAAATAGATTCTGGAAGAAAGAGACATAGAGAAAAGAAAAGACTGACATAGAAATGCCGGCACAATAAGCTAATAGTTTAAATAAGCAATAGCTTTCTCTTACTTCTCTTTCTCATTTACTTTTCTCTTTCTACTTTCTCAAATTATTCTATCCCTACCCATCGAGTAGTCTTATCACTGGACACTAGTGATTTTTATAAGGCCACCTTAAATTTTTTAATTGTATTTTAATAATATAATTGAGTTACCAAATATTAGGCTATTACATATTTAAAAGATCATTAAATATTTACAAACAAAAAAGACATTCATTACCATCAAAAGAGTTCTAAAAAGTAATTATTTTCCCTCTAATAAGATATGCGTAACCTACTGTTATAGAGGACATACTTAATTTAGGGTAAGCGAACCTCTCCTTTCCCCTTATGACCAGTTTATGACCAGTTCAAACCAGTTGTCGTTGTCAGTACCTACCAATGGAACTTTTTAATTTTCACCGTAGACATTCATGACCAAATGACTTCTCTCTCATTAAGCGAATTCAAAGCCAACACTTATAAACGTCTGGTGCAGCGTCTTTTTCAATACGATCAAATTACGGTCTTCTTGAACAATAATTACAAGCATGTTTTTTTGAGAGTCACAATGACCATCATATCCCCCACCAAAGTCGAAATACAAGAGGGAAACTGGAATAGGCAACTTGGTTTATCATTAAGCTCATTAAGCGGAACTTGTGTGACAGGGTTATGAACCCTAATTAAGAGAGGATTACAGTCGCTAACAATAATCCATCTTAAGTTACATTGCAGGAATCCCTTGAAAAGATAGGAGATCATGAAGATCGATATTCACCTTGGTAATCTTCAGGCTGTAATCTGTCCTTGTAATTATGTCGTATTTTGAAAGTTCCTTCCGGATGCTAAATCTTGAGTTAAGGTAATACTTTTATGACTAGATTGGAAGTTCCTGAAATTTAGGATAAACTGTATTTATTAAATGTTATGTATTTTTTTTACTTATTAATTAAGAAAAATGAGTGAAGAATTTCTTATTTTTTGAGTAAAGTAACACAAAATTTGCTCTTTCAGCAGCAAGAAATAGAGGCTTTCTAAACCTCTTGTGTTGAAATTTAAGAGTAGGGTTTACTTGCCATTTTATAAAAACTAAATTAAGATCTTCTTTACACCATTCTATTAAAGAAAGTGGCCTCATGAAAAATAAGGGTTCTATTTTTGTCTAATATATGGTATTCGTAATTGATATTGATATTACTAATAAAAGAATAAAAACCTGTTTGAAAACTTTCCACATGATAGAAATTCCATCTCCCAATGAGATTAGTAAAATTCTTCATTGAGCATACTATTTCGTAAACGCATTGCATTCAACTTGAAAATTCTGAAAAGTGTTCTAGCTATAGAGGTTTCCTCTACAGTATCAGTGCTTGTATTGTTCCTATAGCACTTTGGGGATGTTCTTAATTCTTTTACGTAGGTGACAACCCACACTTATACTATAAACGGTAAACGGTCTATATAAAGAAAACTAAACCCAAAATTGTATAAAATTTTGCACTTACGCCACTATAATTCCTAACAACTCATTTGTCTATCACTTAAATTCACCCTATAAAAGAATGCGGAAACAGTATTCACCTTAAAAATTGGAAGTAATCTTAATCCTGCGTGGATATGCTCAGTTGGTCATCATTAAACCCTCTCATTTACAAGAACCAGGCTAGTTCATCCTACGACACTTTTGCGTGTCGCAGGCCTTGAGAAAGTTTTAAACTTTTAGCCAGCAGCCTTGTAAAATACAGCGATGGTTTGTCCGCCAAGAATTTATTGCCGAGTCCATTGTCGACTTATCAAAGCAACTTTTGTTAACATTTATCTAACACCAGTCTGAGCTTGGTGCTGTCTCAAAAGCGCCGTTTCACGGGCAAATGATTTCGCAGTGGTGACTGTCCCAGTGATTGAATATTAAGTTTCATTGTCGTGTATGTGTCGTTGTCGGAGGAACAATGGAAACAGATGTGACGCGTTCTTATCAAACTCATCTGTGACGTTTTGGGATGGTGTAAAACCACCGAGGGAAGAATTGTCACTCTTGTCGGTTTTTGATGTCATGGCCAGCCTACATGCCTTTAATTATTTTCACTTTTCTATGAAACGATAGTACAGGCGGATCCAGCACGGCTCCAAGGGGGGGCACTTTTCCAGACCATCACCTTTACCTTTTGAGAAAATGTCAAAAGATTTTCAAAAAAATACAATTCAAGATCCCCTTTTGGTACCGCTGGGGGTATGGGGGGCCCTCCCCCCATACCCCCAGAAGAAGATTGAAGAAGATATTGAAGATTGAAGAAGAAGATTGAAGAAGATATTGAAGATTTGACCTGAAAAGTAGGGTTTCAACTCATTTTGAGTACTTTTTTGGGTTCAAGGGGGGGGGGCACTGTCCTGAGTGTCTCCCCCTTGGATCCGTGCCTGCAGTACCTGTACAGATTTCAGAAGGCATTTCATGTACATACAGGGTGGTTGTAAATAAACTTCCACTTTGGAGATGGCAATAAAAAGAAAACTACAGGACCAAATGTTCTCAAACTTGGTCCAGGTCAGAAGAGGTCATGAGATTTTGTTCAAAAATTTGCCACAAGAAGAAATTGGTGCTTCCATGAGCTAAGATTTCAACTTTAATCCCCCCCCCCAAACTGATGAACACAAAATATTAGATAGCAAAAGTATATGCAAATTTCCAATACGTGAATTTGAACACTTATTTGGTCTAAGTAGTTTTTTATGCCCATCTCAAATAGGAAGTTTAGTTATAACCAGAACCCACCCTGTATTTTAGGGGTTTGCTTGGTTCCTCTAGTTTCTGGAGCTTTAATCATCAGGGGTATACCTAAAGTGGAAAGGGGAGGGGATTAAGTAATTAGGGTTATACATTTCCCCAGAAAGTCATAAATTTTCTATTTTTTTATTTACCATAGAGGAAATGATTAAATTTACCAAATATCCTCTAAATACCAATATCCCCATTCACATTTTTTTTTCTGGCTTCGCCATTGGTAATGGTTGCTGATTATTTTAAGATGACGAATCGAGCATCACACATTCTGAACAAATGAGGACAATGACCAGATTTTGGTCAATAAAGGCTCGGCTAGAATGCCATTGACATAATTCAAAAAAGGTTCTCTACCCTTTTTAGTTAACCAACAAATTTTGCATTATCGGCACATTTAAGTGACACACGGATGTATTTTACTTCAATTGTTCTTTGCGCTCGACACCGAGTAAGGGTATTTTTTTCTTATTGCTGTTATTCTTTTTCCTTTGATAAAGTTTCCGTAAAAAAATATAAAAAAAGGATATTATAAATTTAGACGTATTCGAAATCTTGTTGCGACCCACAGTTCGAGAACCTGTGTACTACATTTACATTGTTAAGAATGCCCTTTTTCAAAACACGTACTAACCCATCATGAGAGTACTTAAAGAACTATGTATGAAGTACGAAAAGTTTTCAACAATACTTGTGGTTTAATGCATATAAGATGTTTGAAGATTCATTATTTGACTAGTGAGCTCTTGTTAAAAATGTTGAACTGCATCTGGAAATACAGATCAGAATGACAGTATTTCTTGCAAGAAATACTGTCATTTCTAGCTAATCTTTCGCAATTAAAATAAATCAACCTGTGTTTACACTGTTATTTTCAGTAACAATTAATCAGAAGCAAGAGTATTTATCACTGGTGCTCTTGCTAAAAACTAAATAGGTCAGGTCATGTATAGATTATATTTATACGTATAAGATGGAAGATTTGAGAACCTCTGCCTATAAAGATTTACTGCATCAATTAACTATCATACAGTAAATAAATGATAATATTACAGCACCATGCTAACACGTAAATTACTGGATCTATAGAGTCTAGACGGTTCTCTCAACAACCGACTCCAATGGATTTTTAACTGTACCGTTCCAACTTCTGTTGAAGCTTTAAAATATTTTCAATGTAACCATAAGTCTTAAATGTAAATTGTTCTTTTCAACATAATTCTTTTACCCATCCTTCAAAATAAATTCAGTGGAATTCCATTCAGTTCCTACAGACGGATCTAGAAGCTCTTGAATCACTGCATTTCCCCCATTGATTTTTATGCGTTAAATTGTCCTCCTTGCACCATAAATACCCAAACTAACCAAATCAAACTAATTGCTTTTAATAATTCTCGGGTACGAGAATTCAATAGTTATTAGAAAAGTTTTATTGAGCTCTGAGTCCATACAAGGTCTCACGAAACCATTCATTGGACGCTTCCTTTTGTAGACCATCCTAATGATCTCATTCAGTTATGGATATACTTATACATAAAAATATATCGACATGTCTTAAACATTGCATCCTTGCGCAACACTCAACAATTCCTTGGTGGCGATTCCCACGCTTCCTCACCTCGAACTCTCTGCCTCAACGATGAAAACGTTACCTCACACGTGCCACCCCGACCCCCCCGGCCCTTAATTCCCCCAATCAGCCCCTCCCCCTATGCCCCACTGCCTCCGGATATTTGAACTGGACTCCGATAATAAATAATAATAACCCGCAACAAAAAGCAACATCAGAGAGAGGGACAGGTAAGAAAAAAGTACCTGGTCACGCGGGTGGAGTCCGCTTGTCTGGGGGCCCCTGCTAATAACCGGCAGGGGGCCCCGCATACGTTAGCCCCTTGACAGGTTAATACCGGTTTTAAGGGCTAACTGAGATTGCTTGGGCCGGGACTTGGTATGATGGACGACACACGCCTTGGCAATTTGGGGATGGAGATTTCGTGCTCCGTCTGAGCGGTAGCCGGGAGGAGGGCAGTGTGGGTTTAGGGGATGATGGATTAGGAGATGATGGGTGGATGGACCCCATGGCGGCCTATACACCGGTAGAATCGGTCTTCAGGTAGTTTCAGAAAGTGCGTAGCGAAAGGAAACTTTAAACTATGTTATAGCTTGTCTTTCTTCGGAAGGTGGCTGAGAACTGCAGAAAGGTGCCTTCTATACAATACAAGATTCCGCAGTTCCCAGTCGCCTTCCGAAGAAGGAT
This sequence comes from Tetragnatha montana, assembly GCA_963680715.1. Taxonomy (NCBI): domain Eukaryota; kingdom Metazoa; phylum Arthropoda; class Arachnida; order Araneae; family Tetragnathidae; genus Tetragnatha; species Tetragnatha montana. The sequence goes on along the minus strand of OY796685.1, from coordinate 2,081 downwards.
AAGTCAGAGGTTCTCAAACTGTGGGTCGCCTGTCTGTTTTTGGTGGGTCGCGACAAGTTTTTGAATTTAAGAACTTTCTTAGGAAATGATGATGTAATTGCAATTTATCCCAGATTTCCAAATAAAACGAGTTAAAACCCTGTTTTTAAGATTCAAATTCATATAAGAATTCATATATAAATTCATATTATATTCATAAAAAATAAGATTCATTCCCCCAGACCCCCCTTTTGTTTGTGGACCTCATTGTTGCTGCCACAATCAAACAATTTGATACGCTTAGGTTCAAGTATTTCTTTTTAAATTATTAAAAAGTTAATATAATATCTAATACTTGCTTACATGTAATTTATTAAAGTAACAAAATAGTTGATGATGAAATCCCACGCTCACGGAACTAAAGTCTTGTAGGGGGTATGAGAAAATTAACTGGAGATGAGGTGGATTTCTTGGTGAGGAGGTTTTGGAGTTTATATTAAACCTAGGGAATAGAGAATTTCTTAGGATGGTATTAATACGTATCAGGATTATTCTGATCTCCACGAGAAAAACTTATGGCGTTGTACAATATTATGGAGATTGGTATGGGAAACGGGTTATTATCCCCTCAATTTTGGGGGTGAAGGTAATCCATAAACGTGAAAAAACGTTTTGTGCCAAATCTGTGGGAGTAACATTTAGATTTGAACTTATTTTCAAAAGATTTTCGAAGTGGCAGTCGGACTATATACGTATTTCTCACAGGTCATACCATGCCCCGTCATCTTCTAAAATGTAGTGTACTGTATTTCTCTGTCTGCTGGAGCCGGCATCCGCTCTTTATACTGAATTTTCATTCAGCCTTCAATGTTTATACCCTTGGAGATATATATAAGCTGAGGCAATGCACACAAAAAAATAAGAGTTATTTAGCTGTTAAGAAGTTCGTCTTGTTTTTCTAAATATAGACTGTTATTTTAAATTGCTAAAAATAAAACCGTAGGACAGCATACGATTTCAAATTGAAAATGTGCTCATATTTTCTTAACAAATCATGTTCGTGTGATGATCTTGCTTGTTTCGTCTATGGGTTTTTGAAGTTAACTCCAATGTAAATGCAACCCTAGGACTAAAAACTTTGAAAATTTTTCCTCTATACAGCATACCAAGATAATGCTCCCAGACCTTGAAGAGAGTTTTGTTGTTGTTTTTTTATCCACAATCATTTCGATACGATTACCATGAATGAATTGTGGTGGGGTGGCTACAAGAGCCATAGCACTGCGACCAAGGGTCAATTGTACTTTTACGAATACCAATGCTTATTAAATTAATACATTTCGTAAAGCCTATCGACAATCTTGCCAATATAACTTAATAAACCCAGCAAACTGCACCCCAAACCAAACTCAATAATTTTCCCCAACCCACCAACGTTCTTTCAATTTCGAATTGAAAAGTCAGTCACCGCAGTGACATCCGTTAAGCTAATGCTCGCTGGGCTAACAATGACCAAGTCTGGGTGAATCGGTACTGTTCGCTCGGCGCAAAAAAAAAACATCTGCTTTCCGACTTGATAGATGATAGCTCCGCGGCTGAATCCCTTCAAAAACAATGGGCTCCGTTTGCAAACATTGTAAATCACGCAGATGCCGCTGAGTGCGTGGCGGTTGGTTTTGCTGACGCCCCCGCTGAGGATGGAATGAACTATCCTTGGTTGGTTGGACGTTGTTCTTCTGTTAATTATACGTTAGTGTGGCTCTTATAAGTTGCTCAAGTTTCACTAAAGGTTGTATGAAAAGACACTACGAAAATAGATATTAAAGAGTTAAGTTTCAAGTACTATGCTTTTGATATTACAAAATATTTTTGATGTAACTTAACTTAACCACTGTAGGCTATCGTAGTCTATCTAAACTAAACATAAACGGAATTAAAAAAAAATGGGTAATAATGAGAAAAATAAGTTCATAAAATAACCTTTTCTTATCTATCACTAGCTTTCCTATCTATTACCCTATTTTTATCGACGTTTATTGATTGAATTCATAACTTGATTGACAAGTAATATGACAAGCGCTATAAATATCAAACCTTTTTTT